>PVKH010033267.1:0-12038 GCA_004027955.1 Chaetophractus vellerosus | reverse complement strand
CACTAAGTTTGCTGAGAGTACATCAGCTTTAGTCTCACCACTATTTAAAAGCATCAATCCAAAGAACATTATGCTTTTAAAAATGGCCTGTGGCATCCCAAACTCATTTATATTGTATTAGTTACTAATTCAGTGATGTGCTGCCTTTCTGGTTATCTAATGACATGAGCAGTGTATTTGAAATAACCTCATGGTGCTTATGTAAGGAAGAAAGCTTGGTATATTTCTATGGAGTTTCTTTACTTCTATTTTCTCAGCACAATAACCCATATCACTTATCAATTTAGTTCAGTGAACATTATTAAGGCCTTACTATGTGCCTGACAAAGTGATAAATGCTGGTGATACAAAGCTTGGTTAGACATAAGAGTTTGGTCAGATATATGAGTTTTCAAGGAGTTCATGGGGTTGTAATATAGCTATATAGTATAATGCAATCCAGAATGGATGTACATATTCGTTCATTAGCCACTTATTTACTGGGCACCTAGTTTGTGCCAGACTCATATACATAGTACAGTCTCAGAATAATGAAAACTTATCTTTGAGAAAGGTGAGTTTTCTTGATGAAGGTGACACTTTCATTAGGTGGTACTGCATTTAAGGGAGCAGCATAGGTAAAGATAAAAAATGTGAAATAGCAAAAGTTGGCATTACTAGTTTGGCATTGCTGGAGCAGGGAGTATGAAAGGCAGAAAATGGAGGATAATGATGGGTTACCAAATGGGCAAAAGACTTGAATAGACATCACTCCACAGAAGATATACAAATGGCCAGAAAGCATAGGAAAAGAAGCTCAACATCATTAGCCATCAGAGAAATGCAAATCAAAACCATAATGAACATATATTCCAAAGTAAGACCCACTAATAGGGTGCTGAATTCCTGAGATTGTCTGCCCTGCCTATAGTGTCTAGATATTCCCAAAAGTAAGAGAGTTAGACTCATTTATAATTTCTTCACACATGGCTCTTCTGCCCCTTTTATTTGAACCTATACTTAGCACTATACTCATTAAATGTTTGTTCCAGAGACTTAAATCTTCAGTCTGTTCATATACCGGTTGAGCCCTGAATCTCAGCAGAGTTGCAGTCAACACCTACTCTCCAGTTCATTGGATTCACACAGGACAACTAACAAAAGGATGATGATGGACATTACCCATCCCCCCAAATAAAGAATATCTACAACTGCAAGCAAGACAGTTCCATTCATCTGCCCCATGGGATCTAAGACCCCTGTGAATCAGAAGCAGAGTGGGCATCACCATTCCCAAATCCTCAGGATTTAGGAATGAACACATATAAGGGTGGAATGCAACTATGGACTAAAGTAGACTTATTAGTATTCTAACAATGGAAGAACTTGTAACATTGATATAAAGGCAGTGGCAACCAGAGGCTCTGAGGGGAGGGAGAGGGAAGAATAGCTGTAACATGGGGCATTTTGGGGACATTTTAATTGTTCTGCATGACATTGCAATGACAGATACAGGCCATTATACATTTTGTCAAAACCTAAAAATGAGCATTGAAAAGTGTAAACTATCATGTAAACTATTGACCATGATTAGTACCAATGCTTCAATATGTGTTCATCAGTTGTAACAAATGTACCTCATTAATCGAAGATGTTGTTAATGGGGAAAAGTGTGGGAAAGGAAAGGGGTGGGTTATGTGGGAATCTCCCTTTATTTACAGTGTATCATTCATGTAATCTAAAGCTTCTTTAAAAATAAAGTAAAAAAACCTAGAGAGATACCATTTCACACCCATTAGAATGGCTACTATATAAATGGAAAATAATTTTTGAAGAGGATGTGGAGAAATAGGAACACTCATGTATTCTTGTGGCATTGTAAAATGTTACAACCACTGTGGAAGACAGTTTGACAGTTCTTCTGGAAGCTAAATATAGGTATATCATTTGACCTTGAAATCCCACTACCAGGTATGTACCCAAAAGAATTGAAAGCAGGGACTCGAATAGATACTTGCACACAAATGATCATAGCAGCATTATTCAAAATTGCTAGAAAATGGAAGTAACCCAAGTGTCCATAAACCAATAAATGGATAAGTTAAATGTGGTATATGCACACAGTGGAATATTATTTAGCCATAAAAAGGTATGAAGTCCTGATACATGTGGCAACATGGATGAACCTTGAAGGCATCATGCTGAGTGAGCCAGACACAAAAGACACAAAAGGACAAATATTGCATGATTTCACTGATTAGAAACAGTTAGAAGAAGCAAACTCATAGTGTCAGAATCTAGACTATAGGTTACCAGGGGATGGAGTGGGAATAGGGAATGGGAAGTTAATACTTAAAATATATAGGTCTCCTATTTGGAACGATGGGAACGCTTTAGTAATGGATGGTGGTGAAGGTAGCACAACATTGTGACTGCAAATAACAGTATTGAAATATATATCTGAAAAAAAGAAATATATATCTGAATATGATTAAAGGGGGGAATTTTAGATATTATATATGGTAACAGAATAATTTTTAAAAATCCATGGAACTGCACTACACAGTGAATCCTGTGTTAAACCATGGACTTTAATTAGAAGGACAATTATAAAAATGTGCTGTCATCAATTGTAACAAACTCTTCCACACCAATGTAAGGTGTTAATAATAGGATGTTACATGGGAATCCTGTATTTTATGAATGATTGTTCTGTAAACCCACAACTTCTCTAATAAAACAAAAGAAAATAAGAGTAATAGTAATAGTGTTGAAGCAAATTCAGATTCCACAGTGTTGAACACTGAGCAGGCCTCTGTAGCAGTTTGGCAGTTTGATATAGTTATGAATTCCAAAAATATATATTGGATTATGCTTGTAAACTGACCTGTTCATCTTGGCATGATTAAGTTATGATTAGGGCGTTGACTGGGTCACATCAGTAAGGCATTGAGCCCTGCCCCTTGGTGGGTAGGGTCTCAAAGATAAAATACATGGCAAAGGACAGAATTGGAGTTTTCGAGTTGGAGTTTTGATGTTGGAGTTCTGATGCTGAGTTTTAATGCTGGAGCCCGGGGAAGTAAGCACAGAGGAGCTCGATTGTGAGGAAGGCGAGAAGGCCCCGGGCAAAGAGACGGGCCATTTGCCTGACAGTTCATAGCTGGCCTTGTGGAGAGAGGCAAAGCCTAGAGAGCCTCATAGTCTACAGCTGACCTTGTGGAGGAAACAGAGGAGCTGAGCCCAGAGATAAAAGGAGACCTGAGAAGGGAAGAACCCAAGAAGCCTGATCCCTGGCAAACGCCGGCAGCTGCCTTGCTCCAACACATGACAACAGACTTTGGTGAGGGAAGAAGCTTATGCTTTATGGCCTGGTAACTGTAAGGTTCTACCCCAAATAAATACCTTTTATAAAAACCAACCGATTTCTGGTATTTTGTATCAGCACCCCTTTTGGCTAACTAATACAGCCTCCAATTAATAATTTTTGAGTAAATAAAACTCTTCCTTCATTTTACCCAAAATCTTAAGCTTCTGCTCTCATACCTTCAGATGTTCCACTTTCCATGTCAAATCAATTTTGAATATTCATATTTGGAAACATGAAAATGAATATATGTTTCAAAATCTGACACTAGTCTACCTTTCCATTACTGTTAATTCATTCTCTCATTCCTGGCAAATTTAGTATTTGCTATTCTTCTAAAATATTTGGCACTTCTTCACTTGTGCCTCTTTGTCCGCGCTGCTCCTGTGCCTGGGAATCTTCATGGGCCAGGCTTGCATGTGGCATACCTCAATTAAACCCATATTCCCTTATTTGCACCTTAGTCAAATGGCCACACTTAACAGAAGGAGAGGCAGGAAATTTTAGTCCAGATAATTTTGGTGTGCAGCTACCAAATTCTGCCATCTTGGATTGATATAAAACATTGCATAGAATCATATTAGGCAACATATATACTAGCATTTACTACAATCAGACTTTTTTTTCTAAGTAACATTTACAACAGCCCTGTAAATGTAGGTGCTCTCTTAGCTTCATTTAAAAGATAAACTATCGAAACGGAAAAAAGTTAAAAAACTCTACCAAGATCACATAGTATGTGGCAAAGAAGATATTTGACCTCAGAGTCCATAACCCAAACCACTAAGCAATACTGCCTATAGGAGAGTAAATACTCAATAGACATTCACTGAGTGAGTACAAGGTAAATATTTCAAGTAGCTCAATAGCTCTAGGACTCTAAATTGGAAGGGTAACAGTCACATTTCAGTTTCTATATAAACAGAACAGGGCAATGGTTTATCTGTTCTACCCTCACAAAAAATTTAAAGGATCTACCTGTAGAATATTTACAAAGCACTTCTAAAAAGACATTGTGGAATGGTTTTCTAAATCATATTGAGAGTATTGATGTCAATATATTACATGGTAAAATTAGGCAATGAACAATTTTTCTTCCTATTTCACTATTTAGTATAATTCTTAATCAATAGATGGACATCTATAATAAATATGAAGGCAGTTTATCTACCCTTCATTTAAAGCACTGCTTAGAGGTTACTGGCATTCCAGACATTCTGGAGACTCTGTATTGATAGCTGAGTCTCTGAGAAAATCAATGGATTAGTGCCTTAAAACCAGGTCGAAAGGCATATTTACCATATATTGAAGAATACTGAAGATAAACTTGTAATGGAAAGGCCTTCAGTGAGTGGGGTCATCTTTCGTTGTACTTTGTTTTTACTTTCCAATAAAAGAGGTAACAAATATGTCTTAACAGGTCATCATTTTTTATAGTGTTGCTCCAGATTTATGTTCTGTTCTATATGAGCCCCCTTTACAAAGAAATGCATTTATTGATTTCATTTTGAGCAGCCAATTGCAAACTTGGCGTCTCTTGGTTCAATCAACCAAACACAAAACATTTTACAAAGCATTAACCCTAACTGATTCTGTGGGATGTTTCTTAAATCTTCCTTTTATTAATCGAGGGAGATAAATTCGTTGCTTCACAGGCATAACATGATAGGATTGAGTTTATGTATGGATATTTTTATTAACACAGATCCACTGGTAACTGCCATATTTTACCTTCCTAACATCAATTACATATCCTTTTGCTAACAATAGTCCAATTTTTCTCTGTGGTATGACTCATTGCTCTATCCTTAGCTTAAGTAGGTAAGTTATCTTTAGAGGTTGGCATGTGCCTTAAGTCTGGATAAAGGATCACAATTTTTGATTCAGAAATGGACCAAGGATACACGTTGGGCTGGGCTACTGATAATGGTAGAGATGCTTTTTACTGCTGGATTCAAGCTGGGAGAATAGGAAGCTGGGGTTATTACAGCTATCTCACATCTAGCCATACATTTATTTATTCACTCAACAAATATTTATAGAATACCTACCATGTACCTAGCTCTGTTATAGTCACTTGGGATATAGAAATGAACAAAATGGACTGTCATTCTGAACAATTACAGGTAAGAATCAATCTGAGAATGGAGTCAATACAAATGAAATGGAGCTGAGAAATGGAGATATTGCAGAATTAAGGTTTTGTTATCATTGTTTGTGCCCCAGGATCAAGGCCGCCTGAAGAAGTCAACACTACCACAGAAAGTTTGCTTTCAGGACCCATGCATTTCCTTCTTAAGATAGTTAAATCTTCTGTCAATTGCATTCAAAGGTCTCCTAGTTAATACTCAGACATATACTTATTTGCACTATAAAAATTAGTATGATATTTAATATGACTTGCACGATTTGTCTTGTTATAAATTCTTTTATCTTTAGTTTTCTTCTTGCTACAGTGGACATGCATTTTTAGTCTGTTTTGAGTATCCTAAGAACTCTGTAAAAAATGAACTGATTATAATGGCCATTTTGTGCTTGAGAAAATTGATTATCAGGCTTACCTTCATTGTGGTATATAAATGCATTTTGTGTTCCTAGTCAAAAAGGAAAACCAGGCATACGCAGATATAGTTCATTCTCTTTAGCAACACAAAAACTTTATGTTGATCAAAGACATGGTTTATAATTTATTATCCATGTATTTTCATTTTAATTCTCAACTAAATATGCTGTCATATTTTACTTCTTATTTTAATGCTGTTTTAATACATTAATCATATTATTTAAGCAAAAGTATCATTCTCTGGAAAAGTACTTTTAGATTAAAAATATAATTGTAAAATGACATTTTTCCTAATTCTGGTTACAATACCCCTTTCAGCTCATTAAAGTGTTTGATATTATATTTGTTTCTAATGTGGGAAACAAGCATATGTAACATACAAAAGTTAAATATTAATTATTTTATTTGATGATGTATTTAGTATATGCCTATTACAGAAACTGAGAAAATATGAAAGAATGTATAAAAAGAAAATGACCCGCAATGCTGCAATTAGCAGACAATTTAGTGCATTTCTTTTAGGGGGTATTCATGTAAGGCATGAATTAATAAATAGCTTCTAGGTAACTAATTTCCTTTAAGTTTTATCTGCTGCTTTAATCAACTACTCTCATACTTTGAGCATCTTCTCCCCTTATAAGTCTAATCAGAAGATATCACTTTTAATGGCCATATATTAATCTATGTTATAGGCCTTGCAGAAATCATTCAAATGTTTTGTGGAATTTTCATAATTTTAAACAAAACTAGGATGCACCCTCTTATATTATACTATTTTTCTGTATTTCTAATTATTTTATAATGGAAATTCCTCATTTTTAATATGTGAAATACATTATTTTGTTTTAAATTAATTTCTTTGATTCTGTGAGTTTTTTGAGGTTCTTTCCCCATTTTTATAGTGTTATGCTTTCTTTATTGTTAGTATTCTCTGTATATAACAAGTAAATTAACTGTTTCCCATATTCACTGCCAGTATTTCTCTTCATTTTTCATTTGTTTTCAATGTAGTTTATGAAGTTGTAGGACATAGAGAAGATTTATGCTTGTATGATAAAAAATGTTATATTTTAAATTTTTAATTTATTGCAATGTATTTTTGCTCAAAAAATGTCTGTGCCCATCTAAATGTCACTTAGATAGTCTGTAAATAGACTTGCAAGTGCTCTTTCAGCATATATGATAACCTGTAGGTTTAGTTTGTTAATCAATCTGGAACTAATTTTGATTTGTTATTTGAGCAAAACTTGCATTTTTATTGTTTTTATTTGAATAACTGATTATCTTAATTTTAAGAATGTTATTTTCCAAGCTATTATATAATAGAAAATTTAGAATTAAATTATTGTGATAGAGAACTGCTTCCATTACTTTCAAACTTAATAATAAAACGGACTTGAGTGTGAAATAACAAACACTCTATCCTGATATTTATTATTAGTGGTTGATGTTATGGGAGAGAGGATTTTCAACATGCTAGTATCAATAATTTCACTGGTCACATGTTCTCAATTACACGTTTGCTTCAAGCTTACCCTGTAGTCAACAGAAAAAACAACAATGGCACTGTCATAAACATAAAATAATCCTTTTATGAAATGCTTCTCCCTGTTCTTAGCGTGTCATTTTATTTTTAATATTTATTTGAGTAATGCCTGTAATATTTGGATACCATTCAGACTTCTGTATTATTCCAGCATAATTCAGTGCAAAATCCTTATATACAGTAATATTTGATGAAGTTTGGTGATTTAGCATTTCTAATTTTACTATCAAATGGAAAAGTTTGCCAGTGAAAGACTTCTCATTTATTAATGATGTACTCAAAAGATATTGCCTTTATTATATATGATGCCTGTATAGTTTCATGTTTGGTTGTATGGATGAATTTACAACTTTAATCCTTTGCTCCAGGCATTGTCTTTATTTTTCACCGTTAGCATTCTCTAGTTCCTAAGAGAGGTTTCTGTTGTTTATTTTAGTTTTTTTCTGAGTCAAACTCCTAGTACCTTGGAGCAACAATATCACAAAAACAGGGCGTGTAGAGTTAAAGAGTAAACTAAACTGAAATTTTGTAAATCAAATCCCCACCCAAATACATTCTTTACAACTATTTTGTTTTCCCTTCTTCCCTTTTGTCAGCCCCCTCTGAATTTGAAGAAGACTGTAACATGTTGATTTGTGACTATGAATGTTAGAACTTTCTGTAGATATAGTAGCTAAAGTTCACTCAGTGGTGTTATATTTGTAATAGAGAGAAAACTGAACTGGGAATCAGGAAATTGGATTTCTATCCTCCTTTGATGTGTTGAACTGAAAGAAGCTGTGTTTTCTTTTCTAAACCTTGTAGTGAAAAGGCAGTTAGAGCTGGAGTGAGAATACTGTTGAGATTAGTACTGTGATTGAAAATGGCAATTACATATAAGTTGAAGACAAAGGGTTTTTCTAAAGAAGAAGAATATTGTAGACTCAGGCTTCATGATGGGAAATATAAATGGAGCCCTAGGGTTTTCCTATGTGGATAGAAAACAATTAAATAATATACAAACCTGTTCCATCTTTTGGATAATCATTGCTTCTAGCAAAAACCAACTTTTTAAAGGACTAATATGTTCATGTAGATTCCTATATTAAGATCCTAGCTTGACATATACCTTTCTTGCCATTCATAGTTTAATATGATGAGAAATTTTTATATTCATTCCTTCATCCATTCATTCAATATGTTCTGAACATTGACTAACTGAAAGTACTTACCTAGAAGCTGGGAATATAGTATTGAAGGAAAAAGAAAAATGAAAACTGCTGATATCATGGAACTTATTTTATATTCTATTGGATTTCAAGCACCATAAGTTAAGATTGCCAGCATAAAAAATTCTGGGACTCTACAGACTGACAATACAATAGAAGCATGGGCAAAAACTTGAACAATCATGCCGTAATATAGAACATCCAATAAACACGTGGAAAGGTGTGCATTTTCATTAGTCATCATGGTTATACATATTAAATGTGATACTATTCCATACCCACCAGAAAGCCTAAACTGAAAAAGATGGAAAAATATCAAGTGAATTAGAGCAGCCAAACTCTTACATTGCTAGCAGGAATAATAGAAATGGTTACAAACATATTGGAAAACTGTTTGGCACAACCTACCAAAGGTAAAAATATGTATTTCTAAGAACCAGAAATTCTATTAGACATACTCATGACACAAATGAATACATAGGCTGGACAAAAAGCAAGTAACATACTGCTCATGTTTGCACTATTCGTAACAGTTTCAAACCGGAAACTGTTATGCAAAATATCAGTACACAATACAATGAAAAAAATAAACTATGGTAACACGCATTGGAATGAGTCTCACAAATGTAAAGCTGAGCAAAATAAGCCACTCATAAAAAAGCACATACAAATGGTTTCAGTTGTATAATATGCAAAACCAGGCAAAGCTGATCTGTGCTATTATAAATCAGAATAACAGATCCTTAGGAGCAAGAATGATGTGACTAGAAGAAAACATGAAGAGCACTATTTGGGTGCTGGTAATGCTCCACAGTCTTATTTGCAAGCCTGTTATATGTACCTTTACATTTATGAAAATCTGTTGACTTGTGCACTTGCAAGTTGTTTATTTTTCTGTATGTATAGTTCAGTTCAATAAACTATCCTCTATTGAACTGAATTGAATTCAGTCCACTCAACAAGTTACAATAACTTTTTGGTCCATTAAAAATGGATATAACCCAAGAATCAAGGTGGGCTCACAACAGACCTACATATTGTCCACGTGGCTTCATGAAAATGAATAATCATTTCCAAACATAATGACAGGACTCAAGACCCTTAGAAAAAACTTCCCCTTTTACTATTAGCCATGTGCAAAATAATTAGCAATAATGGAAAAAATTTGTAACTCCAAAGCATTTAAATTTAACTTTGCTTTTAATGGAGTTAATGCTAGAAATAATTTCCCATATTCTATAAATTATATGAAAATAAATAATGTAACTGTGCATGAATATCTGTGGATTCTTTGAAAGAACTTGTATAAAACTTTGAAACTATGCAGACCTGGTTCTAATGATTGTTCCTTCAGAAAGCTGGGTAGCCCTTGGAAAGCTGTTACATAATCTTAAGCTTAGTTACTGTAAGCTATGAATTAGAATCGCTATATCATGAGGGAGTCAGGACAATTTAAAAGATCTATCAGTGTTTTACTGCATTTGTTTTTTTTTTTGAGACTAGTTTTCTGTCTTGTACATAACAGGTCTACTCAATAAATATTTGAGAAATAAGTGAAAGAAATTGGTATGTAGATGTTCAATAAGTGGTTTATTTTATTATAAATATATACTTAATCTATATTACATTCTAGAATTTATATGATATTTTATTTAATACTCAGTAACCATTCTCTTAAGAATGTATTATCACTTCCAGATGACTAATAGACTAAGCAATTTTTTCAAAATTGGTGTGTAGAATCGGTTCCTGAACTAAAGACATGTCATATCAAGCCTAGTGTGCTTCTGATTATACAATAGCACATTAGATATTTCTTGTGACTACATGGTAAAAATCATAGCCTCGTGGATGTTTAGGGTTACAAATGGTCTTTTTTAGAAAAGTGGTTCACAGTTTGTAATTTCCAGAGAACACATTGAGAGTACTAAAATGTCATATCAGAAAATAGTCTTGTTTTTTAGGTGCTTAAACATTTATTGACATTTTCAGCAACCACATAAAAGTATAGATCAATATTATTTGCATTATAGAATTTATCTTTTTCAAACCTTGATAAGGGGCACTTCACATATGTTCTACCAGGATCATAGATTCTACATTATATTTAAGGAAAAAATATGACAATTCTCAAGTGCATATTTTTTGTGAAAGTCCTAATTGTCCCATTCATACATGCATACTGTTCCGCTGCTGGGGACACATCAATGGTTAAAACGAAGGGCCCTCCCCACAAGGAACTCATGTTCCAGTTCAGAAAAGAATCAGGCAAGGCATAAAATGGAGAATTGTCATCACCTATTTTTTCAGAGTTTGCTTTTATGAATAAGTTCAGTGCTCCAAACCCCAATTACTGGCTATTATAGTTAATAAGAATGCTTCTGATATTTAACTAAGGTTATTAGGAATCATGCCTTCAGTGAGCAGAGTCCAATGAGTTAATAGTTTTCTATTGTTCCTAGTCAAATGAACTTTTTCTGTAATTTCATTATTCTTTGAGAAGAGCTTTAATTAAACCTCTGATTTGCAAATCCTCCAAATAATGTTGACTCTGGAGTGGGTGAAATGCTTCCTGAAATCCATTCACTAAAGTCAAATGGAAAATTACTTCAATGATTCTGATGAATTAAGTCAAAATGAGGAGGGCAGACATTTCATGTTTTTAATGAGAATAAGGACAGCACTATACCTCTGAGCTTCGTTATATGAATTTGCACCCAGCAAAGCTATTATATTTTAATTTATTATAATTTGCCATTCTGACTGTTGTTCTAGTTAGAGTGTAACACCTGGTAAATGAAAAATGTGAATAAAGTACATGTTGGTGGTGGTAGGAAATCATATTTCAAGACAATATCAATTTAGACCAAAATATCAGGAGGAAGGAGAGACTTATAATACAAGGTACAGGAACATGGATGTATTCTCTTCTTTAGAGAAATAGTTAAAAATACAAGTGAGATAATTATTTAATCTTTAAATTAAGTAGAATACCAAGGTTAATGAGAATTAGTTCAATCTATTACTAACTTTAACCACCACAATATTTAAAAATCATAACATCAGTTATTTGAATGAAGCAATGTATCATATACTACCCTTAACAAGATGAAATCCTAAAAACATACAGCAGGCATTAGACTCTGGGTCTATTATAGCTCCATTTGCTGCCAAAGCACAATTAATTTTCTCTGCATACTAAGCTTGTTCTTGCCTCATATTCTGTTACCTGGCAATAGGTACATGTATCCTATTTTTATTTCAGTTTCACCTCAAATAGCATATGCATTAACATCCTCAGAGTCCATTCACATTTTTTTTTTTTGGTTACATATCCACCCCCCCCCCTTTCTGCTTGCTCTTGCTGTGTGTCCATTC
>PVKH010033266.1:0-12044 GCA_004027955.1 Chaetophractus vellerosus | reverse complement strand
AAAAAGACAGACATATTGACCAATGGAACTGAATCAAGAACTCAGAAATACACCCTCACATCAATGGTCAAGTGAATTTTGACAAGGCTGTCAAGCCCTCTTAGCTGGTCTAGAATAGTCTATTCAACAACTGGTGCTGGGAGAACCGGATATCCATATCCTAAAGAAAGAAATAGAACCCTTATCTCACACCTTATACAAAAATTAACTCAATATGGATTGAGGACTTAAATAGAAAAGCAACAACCATAAAAATCCTAGAAGAAAATGCAGGGAAACATCTTCAAGATCTTGTGGTAGGTGGTAGTTTCTTAAACCTTGCGCCCAAACCATGAGCAACAAAAGAAAAAATGAATAAATGGTATCTCCTCAAAATTAAACAGTTCTGCACCTCCAAAGACTTTGTCAAAAGGGTGAAAGGCAGCCAGCTCAATGGGAGAAAATATTTGGCAATCACATATGCAGTAAGGGTTTATTATCCATGACATATAAAGAGATACTACAACTCAACAATAAAAAGACAAACAACCCA
Organism: Chaetophractus vellerosus; assembly: GCA_004027955.1. Classification (NCBI taxonomy): domain Eukaryota; kingdom Metazoa; phylum Chordata; class Mammalia; order Cingulata; family Chlamyphoridae; genus Chaetophractus; species Chaetophractus vellerosus. Next base: position 11,512 of record PVKH010033266.1, on the reverse strand, counting down.
ATTAAAAAATGGGCATTAGTATTATATGTTGCCTAAGAGTTACCTCCTTAGAGCCTCCGTGTTGCTCAAATGTGGTCTCTTTCTAAGCCAAACTCAGCATATAAATGCACTACCTTCCTCCCCACCACCCCAGCAAGAGACATGACTCCCTGGGATGAGCTTCTCTGTACCAAGGGAACAATCAAGTGACAACTAGCGATGCATTTAGAAAAAGACCTTGACCAAATGGGGGAAATATTAAATACAAATGCATTTTTATGGTTAAGAGATTTCAAAGTGAATTGGGAGGTCATTCCAGAGGTTACGCTTATGCACACCTCAGCAGGATCTCATTGACTGCCACAATAAACAATGCCTCAAACAGCAGGGCTCCTGAGGGCTCTAGAGACATCTAGACATTATAGGCAGGACAGACAATCTCAGGAATTTGGCACCCTGTCAGTGGCCTTACTTTGGAATCGATGCTTTCCAATGTAACAGAGTTAGACTCATTTGTAATTTCCCTACACATGGCTCTTCTGCCCCTTTTATTTGAACCTATAATTAGCACTATACTCTTTACATGTATGTCTCAGAGACTTAAATCTTCAGTCTGTTATATGCCACTTGAGCCCTGAATCTCAGCAGAGTTGCAACACCTGTTCTCCAGTTCATTGGACTCTCCCAGGACAACTAAAAAAAAGATGATGATGGGGGCCGGCTGTAGCCCAGTGGATAGGGCGCCAGTTGTAGCCCAGTGGATAGGGCGCAGGTTTACCACATGGGAGGCCCTGGGTTCAGTTCCTGGGGCCTCTTCGAGCTGGCTGACCGCCTTGAGAAGGCAAGCCGCCGTGGGGGGGGGCAAAAGCCACCATGGGAGGGCAAAAGCTGCCATGGGCAGGCCAAAAGCCGCCACGGGGAGGGCATGTCGCCCACAAGCAGGGCAAAGCCGCCCGCGAGCAGGCAAGGCCACCGTGCGGTGAGTTGACTCGGCGGGTCGCCGCAATGGGGGGAGACAAGGAGACACAGAAGAATGCAAAAATGAACACAGCAAGAACAAACAGAAAGGGGGGGGGGGATATGTAATAATAATAATAAAAAAAAGATGATGATGGGCAATGACCATTCCCAAAAACCAGAGTATCCACAACTGCAAGCAAGACTTTTCCATCCATCTGCCCCATGGGATCTAAGCCCCCTCTCAATCAGAAACACAGTGGACATCACAATCCCAAAGGCCCAAGATTGAGGAATGAACAAATATAAGATGGAAATGCAGCTACGAACTAAAGTAGACTTATTCTAGTAATGGAAGAACTTCTACCTTTGATATAAAATCAGAGATCACCAGAGGTTCTGAGGGGAAAGGGAAGAATAGGTGTAACATAGGGCATTTTGGGGACATTAGAATTGTTCTGCATGGTATTGCAATGACAGATACGGCCATTATACATTTTGTCAAAAGCTATAAAATTGTGCGGTGCAAAGCATAAACCATAATGTAAACTATAGACCATTGTTAGTAGCAATGCTTCAATATGTGTTCATCAGTTGTAACAAATGTACCCCATTAATGGAAATGTTGTTAATGAGGGATGTGGGGGAGTGGGAAGAGGTGGGGGTATATGGGAGTCTCCTATATTTTTGATGCAACATTTATGTAATCTAAAGCAGCTTTAAAGAAAAAAATTCAATACAAAAAGATCCATATCATTTTATAGTTCCCTTATAGAGGGATCTTGATTTGTTTGAACATATTAAATAAAATGTTATTAACCAAAAAAGGGGGCAATTCTTGAATAGACAATTGTCCAAAGAAGAAATACAAATGGCAAGAAAAACATGAAAAATTGTTCAACATCACTGGCAATTAGAGAAATGCAATCAAAACGACAATGAGATATAATTTCATGCCTATTAGAGTGGCCACTATTTAAAAGTCAGAAAACTACAAGTGCTGGAGAGGATGTATAGCTATAGGAATGCTTCTTCACCGTTGGTGGGAATGCAGAATGGTACAGCCACTGTGGAGGATTATTTGGCAGATCCTAAAGAATTTGAATATAGACTTGCCATGTGGCCCGGCAATACAATTACTAGGTGTATACCCTGAAAAACTGAGAGCAATGACACAAATAGACATCTGTTCATCGTGACATTATTCATGATAGCCAAAAGTTGGATACAACCCAGGTGTCCATCAAATGATGAATGGACAAACAAATTGTGGTATACACACAAGATGGAATATTACACAGCAGTAAGAAGAAATGAAGTCCTGAAGCATATGACAACATGGATGTACCTGGAGGACATTATGTTGAGTGAAGCAAGCCAGACATAAAAGGACAAATAGTATATGATTGTGCTATTATGAACTAAATATATTGTGTAAACTCATGGAGTTAAAAATTAGAATATAGGTCTCCAGAAAATAGGATGATGAATAGAATGGAAAGCTGAGGGTTAATCTGTGCAGAATTGGTAAAAGTGTTGTTTGAAAATCTTTGGAAATGAATAGAAATGGGGAAGCACATGATAGTGTTTGTAACTAGCAGAGCTATTATATGGGTATGACAGTGGATGAAAGGGAAAGTCTAAGGACATGTATATTACTAGAAGGAAAGCTAAAAAATGTAACATGGGATTAAATAACAGTGAAATCTCATGTGAAATATTAATATGGATAATATTGCATAAAAAGATTGTTTTTTACAAACTATAAGCACAAATAAACTAGAGAGACTGAAACAAAAAAGCAGTTATGTATGGCATGGGAACCATAGAGAGATTGACAGATGATGAGATTTTTGTCTGTCTTTTGTTTATTACTATTATTATTGGAAAAATGAAAATGCTGTAATGATTTCAGTGATGAATGCATAGCTATGTGATTATACTAAATACCATTGACTGCACACTTTGGATGGATTGTATGCTTTATTAATATGTATCAATAAAATTGATTTGTTAAAAATTTTTAAAAAAGGTTAATGTGGCAAATTTTATGTTATATATATATATATATATATATATATATTACCACAATTTTTTTTAAAAAGCCTATTGTGCTAACTTGATCGGTTATCCACTTAGGGTACCCACACTCCATTGTGCCAGGAGACCTGGACAAATGCAACTTTTGAGCTGCCTATGAAAAGGTGAATTAAATCCATAATTCCAAATCCAGAAGTCTAGAACTGATGGGGAAAGATCCCCATCTTGTGGAATTTCTGGGGATTGCCAAAGAACTAGGAACCTGCTAGGCAATTCCAATATAACATGTGCATAACCTCCAATATTAGACGCAGCCGTTAAAGGGATGGGCTTGGTTCTGCTACCTACTAGTGTAGCCCAGGACAAAGCACATCACCTTCTGAGCTTCAACTTCCTCCTGTGTGACATGGAGATAATAATAGTACGATGTTGTCTTGAGGATTCAATGAAATTAAGAGAATAGAGTACTTAGTGCAAAATAGTGCAGAGGAAGTCTTCAGTAGCTGAAGCAACCTCTTTAAGTTGCATCTTATATTTCCTCATCAGCCATATAGTATTGTCTTACACATAGGAGGTGCTAGATATGTATCGACTAATACTGACTTAATGAGAGCCAGCCCCCAGCTCCCCCCAACCTTCCCCCTCCCATCCACACTATCTGTTGTCAGCCAATAGAGGGACTCTGTGGCTGCAGTGAGGTAGGAACGAAAGGAAAGAATGTGGGAAACTTTGAAAAACCCTTTATTTTGTTTTTTCCTATGGAAGATGTTCAGAGAATTTATTTAATAGACAGTAACTTAGTTTCTTCTATTGCCAGGCCATCATATATTCATTCAGTGCATAATTTAAAAGGCAACTGTTCTGTGTCAGGCACCGACCACGAACTGGGGATATACCCATTAGCAGGACAGTTCCTGCTTGGCAGGAGCCCCCAGTCCAGGAGAGGAGACAGGCAGGACTAACCTATCTGTGGTTGATCACTTGGCGGCAGCCTCTGCTTTTGCCCCTTGCTCAATCTGAGTCCAAACTCAGTCTCTCCAAACAAATCCTACTCCAAAATGACATTACTTGGGGGAGTAACATAGTTTTCGCTGAACTTTTCATGGGAAGAGGGAAGAGGGGATTACATCACACATGACCCAGAAAACTTAAACTCCTCCATTAAATATCTATTTCCCTCTTCCCAACCTCCTTTTACCCTCCCCCCAGTTCCTCCCTGCAACCTCTAAAATCCTGCGGGTTTTTTTTTTTTTCTTTGTTTCTTTATCTTTCACTTTTTCTGTTTCTGGTTTTGTTCTGAGACTTTGGGCTCTGGCCTGGAGGTTGTGTATGTCACTTGTCAAAACAAAGCCCTCATTGAATTCGGCCTCCCTGGAAAAGCAGTACAGTCATCTATTGACATTCAGGCAGTCTCTGGAGGACCTCACCCTCCCCACCTTAAACTCCTTATCAAAGTATTTATTCAGTGAAAAACAATTCTCTGCTGAGGGGAGAGGGAGAAATCCTGCAGTGAAGAATAATACAATTTAGAAAGTTCTCTACACTGTTATACTAGTAACTGAGCAACAAGCAAACAGTCTAATAAGAGCTTCCATAGGGAAGTGCAGGGAGTAGCGGGGCAGAAAGGAGGAGTGTCACTGAGAACCCAGTGGTCTAAACTGAGGCCTGGAGGAGGCCTGGAGGACGCAGTACTAAGGCCTCAGACTGAGGGAAATTTCTCTGACAGGGAAGGACTGGGCGGATGCGGGAACTGAGAGAGAAGACAGCATGGCTGAGGCCCAGAGAGGGAGTCAGGAACTGGGAGTGCCAAAGGCTGAGGCAGCAGAGCCTGGCACAGGCCCGATTAGGAGGATTGTGTTAAGAAGTTTAATCATAATCTCCAAAGGGATAGATGACGACATTATTAATAGCCTTCATTTATTCATCCGTCCACCCATCCTTTCAGCCAGCTAGCTATTGTGGCGACAGTTTCAGAAGCCTCTTCTGTGCCAGGGACCGTGAAATACAGAGCTGACCAAAGCACCCACCATCACCTACCTCAGACAGGTCATGGACCAGCGGGGAGAAATAGACATGAAAGCACATATCTATAATGAAAGTCTCCTTATGAAGTGCGTACTTGGTACTGTAGGGGTCAAAGGAAAAAGCGGCTGAGTCCAGCTGATTGGGGAGCAAGCATTGTTAGGGATGAGAAAAATTTTCCCAGAAAGGGCCAATCTTGAAAATGACTTAGTATTTGCCTACAGGACAAGGTTGTGAAGAACTTTCCCCTTCTTTATCAATGTTTGATATGCACTAACCTGCTTTTAGAATCAAGTATACACCATCCCCTCCCTCCCCCAGGGCCTTTGCACATACTGGTCCTTCTGCCTGGAAGGAGCTGCCTTATCCTCTCAATTAACTTTGATACATTCTTCAGCTTAATTGTGGTTTCCTCAGGGAAGCTTTCCCTGACCTCTTTAAGCAACTAACTTATTGCGTTCATCATCATAGTTCTAATCACAGCTTAATTTCACTTTTATTTAGTGTGCTTATTTGATTAATGCCTGCCTTCTCCAGAAGACTGCAAGCTTCATGAGGACAGAGATCATATCTGGTTTTGTTTACTACTATATCCTCAGTACCGACTCCATGTCTGGCACAATGTTTCATTAAGAATTGCTACTTGAATAAATTGGAAGGGAGAGGATAAGCAAAGTTCCAAAGGCATGAAATACAATGCAACAAGGGGAAAGTTTCAAAAGTTTGCATGAAGGGTAGGGGCAAGAGGAGATGCTGGGGGTGTAGGCAGGGGCCAGATCTTAGAGAGCTTATATATAATCTGGACAATCGAGACATCGAGACGCATGAAAGGATTTTAATCAGGGTTTATCCTGATAAGCTTACAGGTGCAGTGATAAAGGGTCAGGGAGATCAGCTGGGGAAAAATGGCAATAGATGAAGTTAGAGATGATTAATTCTGATATTGAAGAGGGGAGAGCAGCAAGGATATAGACAGAAGAGATATTAGCAAAGCAGCCTCAATGGAAACAATTGGATGTTTTATTTTTAATATTTATTTTTAAAAATTTATTGAAATATATCACTCATAGATGAATATACAAAAACAGTAAGTGTGTAGTAATAGTTGTGAATTTACAAAACAAACATACATAACATCATACGGGGCTCTCATACATCATCCTACTACCAATACCTTGCTTTGTTGTGGAACATTTTTCACTAATGATTAAAGAATATCCTCAAAATATTACTACTAACCAAAGTATTTTCCCCAACCCACCCTATTATTATTTTTTAAATATCATTTATACATGAGCATACATAAACAGTAAGGGTATAGTAAAAGTTGTGAACTTACAAAGCAAACATTCATAACATCATACAGGGGTCCCATACATCAACCCACCACCAACACCTTGCATTGTCGTGAGACATTTGTTACAAATTATGAAAGAATATTGTCAAAATCTTACTACTAATTATAGTCCTTATCTTACATTTGGTGTATTTTCCCCCCAACCCACCCTATTATTATTTTAAAAATATATTTTTATGACAGAAGTTGTAAACTTACAAAACAATCATGCACATGTGCAGAATTCCCAAACAACACCCCTCTATCAAATCACCACACTGTGGTGGAACATTTGTTACAGATTATGAGATAATATCATCTGATTATTACCAGTTCCACAGCATACATTTGGCACACATTTTCCATACTCCCCCATTATCAACACAGTATATCTTTGGCATACATGCAAGAATATTACATTATTACTGTTAAACACAGTTCATAGGTCACCCCAGTTGTATTTTTCCCATGCTTCTCCACATTCCCACCACCCTGCAATAGTGATATACATCTGCTCTAGCTCACAAAGGACACTCTTGTATCTATATCATTAACCATTATTCTCATCCACCTCTGGGTTTACTGTGCTATTCAGTCCCTAGATTATTCTCTAGCTTTCTGTCAATTGGCATTTACTACCATTTTCAGCCACATCCCCATTTATAAACCAGCTGTTACTCACTATAATGTGTTACCATCAACTCTGTCCATTTCCACACTTTTACAGTAAAGCTAATTAAAACTTCTACGTACATTAAATATCAGTAGTCCATCTCAGTCCTCCTCTTATCTCCTTTAAGATCCACCACCTACTACCAGGTCTTGAAGATATTTTCCCACATTTTCCTCTAGAAGCTTTATGGTTCTTGCTTTCATATTTATTTTTTTTATTCATTTTGAGTTAATTTTTGTATAGGGTAATTTTTGTGAGATAGGGTTCCTCTTTCCTTCTTTTGCTATGGATATCCAATTTTCTCAGCTCCATTTGTTGAATGGACTGTTCTGCCCCAGCTGGGTGGGTTTGACAGGCTAGTAAAAAATCACTTGACCACAGATGTGAGGGTCTGTTTCTGAACCATTAATTTGGTTCCATTGGTCTATGTGTCTATCTTTATGTCTTTATGCTGTTTTTACCACTGAAGATAACTAATACAACTTAAAGTCCGGAAATAGAGTCCTCCAACTTCACTTTTCCTTTTTGAGATGTTTCTGGCTATTCAGGACCCCTTACCCTTCCAAATAAATTTGATAATCATGTTTTCCATTTATTTAAAAAATGCTGGTGGAATTTTTGTCAGGATTGCCTTGAATCTGTATATCAATTTGAGTAGAATTGACATCTTAGTGATATTTAGTCTTCCAATCTGTGAGCATGGAATGTTCTTCCAATTACTTAAGTCTTTTTTAAAATTTCTTTTAACAATGAGTTGTAGTTTTCTGAATACAACTGCTTTACATCATTGGTTAAGTTTATTCCTGAATATTTGGTTTTTATCTGTCATATTTTATTTTCACCAGTCTTTTGACATTTTTAATTACTTTCATTGATATAACCTTCATTTCTAGACTCTCTTCCAGGCTTCTCTCTCCTGTCTTTTCTTTTCAGGCTGTAGCACACACACTTTAGTATTTCCTGCAAAGCAGGTCTCTTGGTTACTAACACTCTCAGTTTTTGTTTATCTGTGCATATTCTAAACTCGCCCTCATTTTTCAAAGAAATCTTGCCAGATATAAGATGCTTGGCTGAAAGTTTTTCTCTTGCAGTATCTTAAATATATCATACCACTGTCTTCTTTCCTCCATGGTTTCTGGTGAGAAATCAGCACTTAATCTTATTGGGTATCCCTTATATGTTATGCATTGTTTTTCTCTTGCTGCTTTCAGAATTCTCTTTGTCTTTGGCATTTGATAGTCTGATTAGTATGTGTCTTGGAGTTGGTCTATTCAGATTTTTTTCGGATGGGAATACATTATGCTTCTTAGACCTGGATATCTATGTCCTTTAATAGGGTTGAGAAATTTTCTACCATTATTTCTTCAAATATTCCTTCTGTGCCTTTTCCCTTCTCTTCTCCTTCTGGGACACCCATGACACATATGTTTGCATGCCTCTTGCTGTCCTTTAGTTCCCTGAGACCTTGTTCAAGTTTTTCCAATCTTTTCTTCATGTATTCTTTTGTATGTTCACTTTCAGAGGCCATTTCTTCAAGCTCACCAATCCTTTCTTCTGCCTCCTCAAATCTGCTATTTTATGATTCCAATGTAATTTTAATTTCATTTATTGCACCTTTCATTCCCATAAGAGCTGCTATTTTTCTATGCATGCTTTCAAATTCTTCTTTGTGCTCGTCCAATATCTTCATTTTTGTTTGCGTGTCTTTTCAATGTCTTCTTAATATTCTTAATTTCTTTAGCCATCTCATTGAATTTATTAAGAAGATTTGTTTGAACATCTATGATTAGTTGTCTCTACTCCTATATGTCATCTGGAGGCTCATCTTGTTCCTTTAACTGGGCCATATCTTCCTGTTTCTTGGTGTGGATTGTAATTTTTTGTTGGTGTCTTAGCATCTGGCTTACTAGAGTATTTATTCTGGGTGCAGTTTTTCTCTTTAGTTTAGGGCTTCCTGCCCGTCTCCCTTGCTGTTTCTGTAGTAGGAGCCAAGGATGTAGTTGATACTATAAGCTGTGGAGGCTCAAGCAACCCTCATTGCCCCAAGGACCAATGAAGCTTCTCCCAACTTTCTCCTTTGCCAGGGGTAGGGACAGAGCCACAGCTGTGGGGAATAATCCAGGTCCTTCAGGCCTAGACTGTAGTTGCCCAGAGAGACTGATGAAGCTTCATGCCCCTTTCTCCCCTGCCTGGGGCAGGGATGGAGCTGCAGGTGTGGGCAGCAATCTATGCAGTGCAGGTCCAAGATGACCGCAGTTGCCCCAGTAGATTTCTGATTATTCAGTCTGTGCCAGCTAAATGTACCTGCAGTTACCTGGATAGGCTGGTGCAGGGCCCACCAGCTTCCTCCCTGCTAGAGGTGGGGCTGAAGCCTAGGTTAGGGCTGCAGGCCAATCTGGGTGAAAGAAACCAGTCTCTACCATCACTGTGATTTTCAGTCAGCCTGGCTTCCCTTCATGCTGGAGGTGGAGTCAAAATGGCAGCTACCAGCCTCCTTCTGACTTGCAAATGCTCAAACTTTAGCTGTTCTTAGGGTTATACTTTAGCCAGCCGATTTTACTAATCAGTAGCTGAAATTTGTGGCCAACCGTCTCTTCCTCCCCTGTTTTTGGGAAATGGAGCTTCCAATTCCCACCACAGACTAGCTCCTGGGGTGGCTTGCGCTGCCAAAGTAGGGTGATCACTGCCCTCCACGGTGTGGCCAGTAATTTCCCGGAGAGGCTGGTGCAGCTACTCCCAGCTTCCTCTCTGCCCACCAGCACTGTGATTTTCAGTCAGCCCCACTTCCCCTCGTGTCAGGTGCAGAGTTAAGATGGTGGCTACCAGCATCTTTCTGACTTGGACAGGTTCAAACTTTAGCTGTTCTTAGGATTATACTTTAGCCCACTGAATTTACTAATCAGTAGCTGAAGTTGGTGCCCAACTGTCTCTCCCTCCCCCATTTTGGGAAGTGGAGTTTTCAATTCCAGCTGCGGAATAGCTCCCGAGGCGGCTTGTGCCTCCAGTGGAGGATAGGCCCCGGCCTCCATGCCGTGGAGAGCTCTCCTTACGAATCTTCTCTGCAGGTGGGCAGTCTCCTCCTTCCATTCTTTCAAGGATATTGCAGGATGCTCTTCTGGTCTCCTGGAGCTCTCAAACAAGTGCTCTAGATAGCTCTGGGTGATCACCAACTGCCCCAGAGCAGAAGCTGATTCTAGGAGCTCTTTACTCTGCTGCCATCTTGCTAGTTGTCCCAACTGGATGCTTTTGAGAGGACTCTGTGATGTCACCTCAGATGCATAAATAAATAAATGGGGAAAAGTGAATACATGAATTAAAGACACCAGGGTTTCTGATTAGGAGACAGGCAGATGGAGCACATGTGGAAGTTCTGGTCTGGGACAAGAAAAGGGATATCTTTTCCTCTGAGTTCAAGGCAATGCACTGCAGATCCGTTCAGTCATGGGGGCAGATTTCACAGCCCCAGTGATCTCTGTCAGACAGACTTTGAGGTTACACCGGCCCTGGTCTCTGCTGTTTCCATCCCCATCTGCAGAACTTCTCCTTGTTTCTCAAGTCCCAGCTTAGTCCCCACACACAACGGGCACCAAGGTTCCCACCCAGGGCTCCCATCCATATCACACGCCTCAATTACCCAATACCCTGTGCCCTGATTATTTGTGTTTTCCACACTAGACCTTGCGGGCTGAGACCTTCAGTTCTACCATTTTATCCCCATTTCCTGGCACAGTGCCTGGGCATAGTAAAGGCTCAATGTTTCTTTGTCCAGAGAGAAAGTAGCGGTGCTGAAGTGGGGGCTGGAGGAGAATATTGAGAGTATAGATGAGAGGAATTAGAAAGAATTTATGCAGAAACAATCAATTTTATTGCCAAGAGAGACTAAGAATCCAGCTGAGGTTAGAAATAAACAAACAAAAACCTCAGACCTGAGAAAAGGGAACATCATATGTTATTGCACAATCTTGGTAGACTGAATGGAAAATAATTTTGTTGTTTGGCCTAACAGTTCCTCTTAGCTATTTGTCTTGTTGTAAGCTTAAGAACCATCCTGTATCTAATCTAACAATTTTATCTACATGTGTTTTCTCCACCAATAAAACCTCCTCCCCCCAAAGAAATATTTCAACTGGGTTTTTTGGAAGCCTTGTTCCCTTGCAGGGAAGTTTGAAATAAAACTTTGACCCTTGCTTGAAATCAAATTGTCTGAGAAGTTGCTTTAACAAAACCATTGTTTGCTTTGTGTGGATAATGCCTCCCACACTTTTTTGTTAGGCCTGTGTAGGGACCACACCCCACTCAAGTGTTTCATAGACTATCCTGAAAAAGGTAAAGTAAATAGGAAAACTTCAGTTTTTTTTTTTGAAGGCCAGTCTTTCTTTCTTTCTTTTCTTTTCCTTCCTTCCTTCCTTCGTTCCTTCCTTCCTCCCTTCCTCCCTCCCTCCCTCCCTCCCTCCCTCCCTTCCTTCCTTCCCTTAGATTACATAAATATTACATAAAAAATATAG
>PVKH010033265.1:0-12040 GCA_004027955.1 Chaetophractus vellerosus | reverse complement strand
GTAATCATGACGGTTATAATAAAGTTAATCTCATAATCTTCCTCTTTCTATCCATTTTAGCCAAATAATGATGGAAGAGCCTAGGACTGATCCACAGAGCCAGCTGTAGTTTATGAGGGGGCTGAATACGTTGGATTTTAAGGGTCAAGGGTTTAGGTAGTTACTCCTGTAAGTAAGTGTTAATTCTCATTTATAGTATTTCTAACCCTCAAGAAATGCATGGATTTTAGACTTGAATAGATTGCTAACTTTCTCTCTGCTACCTTGGGTTGGTAACAATCTCTCTGAGCTTTAGTTTCCATATTTGTAAATAGAAAAGGTAAGACTAAATTATTTATTATCTAATATCTTTTTACACCTTCATCGGGGGGTCAAGGAACCAAATTAGCATGAGAAGCAAGGTGCAGAGGTGAAAACAGTGAAAAATGATACCAGAAAAGTCCATAGGGAAGAGTGAGCTTGGAATCTTATTATTCAAAGTATAATAAGCAGGGGGTCAGCTATAGCCCAGTGGATAGGGCGCCGGTTCGCCACATGGGAGGCCCTGGGTTCAGTTCCCGGGGGCCTCTCCGGGCAGGCAGACTGCCTTGAGAAGGGCAAAGCCACCATGGGCAGGGCAAGTCGCCCATGAATGGAGCAGAGCCACCTGCACGGTGACCTGACTCGGCGCGTCGCTGCAACGGGGGGAGACAGAGCAGACACAGAAGAACACAAAAAATGCACACAGCAAGAACAAGCAGAAAGCGGGGGGGATATGTAACAAAACAAAAAAACAAAGTACGACCAGCATATGCATCACATAGCACTTGATAGAAATGTGGATCTCAGGCCCCACTCCACTCCCGAATCAAAAATCTGCAGGTATAACATGACCCCCAGGTGATTCTTATATACATTAAAGTTTAAGACGCCCTGATTAGAGAATTTCTTCAGCCGTGGCTCTTAATCCCTTTGCATTTGGACCACAGCCTCACATGTACTCTATTGAGTTATATTTTCCTCTTTCATTTCCTAGGAATTGTCCCCAATTCCCTCCACATCCTTCTGTAATCCCAAAATACAAACTCCACAAGGGTCGGAGTCCTGTGTATTTTATATATTGATTTATGCCCAGTAGCTACCAGAGTGTCTAGAACATTATAGGAACTCAATAAATATTTCTTGAAAGATAAAGAAGAAACAAAAGAGAAGAAAATATAATCCCTATGCCAGATGATTTTATAAACAATTTAAATAAGAGAGAATTAATGAAATATTAAGATATAAAATTTAAAGAACAGTGCAAGTCAAGCTAGAAGAACTACAAGGCAGTTTATGTTTGTTTATAAATATCTAGGCAGTCAATAGTTTTAGTGTTCAGAACAGAAAAACTGCACCTTTCCTCAACATCAAGTAATAAGTAGTTTTCAGACTTAAGTGTTTTGAATTGTTTCTAACCAGACCTTTACGAGATTTCACAAATGTCCTATGATAGTTTCCTTCAGGCAGTTAATAATATTTCAAAAAGCCCTATGAAAATAATTTATTCACTCATGATAGGGATGCACAGGCTAATCTTATGTGTAGTAGGAGTTATATCAGCTTAGAATAATTACACAGGTTATTTCAGGTTGCTCTAAAGCTTGCCAGTAATTTATATCTGAGTAATAAAAAAAAGAAATGTACTATTTAATAATGAATTTTATTAAATATAAATAAATGTTTTACAACCCAAGTCCATGGGCGTAAAAAAGTTATAAGATGCATTCTAAGGGATAAAAAACAGACAACAGGTCATGTCAAGTTTTAAGACTCACCACTAGGTGGCAACAGCAAAAGACTCTCAGGAAACAAAATTTCAGAATTGAAGGGACATTAGTGACTACCTACTAAACTCCAGATAAGATACAAAGAATACTGTCCAAAACCACTAAATTAGGTGCAGAGCAAAGATTATTCCTACAGACAGAGTCTCCTGATTCCCAATCCAATATGCTTTCCACTCATCTGACTACGTTATCACTCAGAACAGCTAAGAATAATATATAATATAAATTCTTCCCCTTCCGATACCTCTAAGTTTTATATCACCAAGTATGAATTTTAATAAATATTTGGGGAATCGTTTTATTATATAAAATAATTAAATGTCAAATCACCCAAAGCACATAAAAGTAACAAGACTGTAAAGGTATGCAGCTTTTATATTATTTAAAATGATGGTAACATATTATATAACATTATCTTATTACTTAACGTTTAATACTGTAAGAGAAAAATTTAAGTTTTGAAAATTTATACCAGAAGAAATTTAATTTTCCAGATTCTTCGCTGTATAGATGAGGAAAATGATGTTCAATGTGTTGAAAATCACATAGCCAGTTAATAGAAACAGAACTTAACCAACCTCTTTCCTCTGTATCATGAGTTAGAACCACTGATGTTAATTGTGAAACTTCTCCAAATTAAATACACATATATGATACCCAGATCAGAATGTGTTACACTCTGAAACTGAGGCAAGGAATTTTAAAGAGCCTAAAAAAATTATTTTTTATGCTCACAGACAGGCCCTATATTTGTTTGGTGAAGCAGAAGACCTTAGTAATCCACACTATTCCACAATTCACACCTAATGGGAAAAATGGGGCCACTTTTGAAAAGTGGTCAATTTTCTTTAAACTTTGAGTTCGGAAATTAACATATGGATGTTATGTCAGAGGCATAAAAAGATACAAAAGTATCAGCATAAAATTCTAAAGTGTGCTTTATGAGGAAGCATATCTTAAGAATATTTAAAGGGAAGTGAAAGCAGACAGACAAATGAAGGTTTTTGTTAATAGAAAAAAGGTCAAAAAACCCAAAAGGTCCTAAGAATAAGAGGATGAAATAAGGGAACAAACGGGATAAAAGAATATAAAGGAAAAGAAAAAAAGATGTCAGTAAATTCAGAGTTGTTACTCCTTGAAAGCGACCATAATATATATATACTGCTTATTACAGAAAAATTTAGAAAATATAGAAAAAAAAAAAAAAAAAAAAAAAAAAAAAAAAAAAAAAAAAAGAACTCATCCAGTTATTTGGTACTGTTATTTTTTGCTACACATTTGTGGTTCTTTTAGATAGCTATGGTAATATTATATACTCATTTTCTTTAAAGCTTAGCATAACAAAAAATTTTGTTACTATAAATTTTTGTAATATTTTAACTACAATATATTTCATTAAGTACCTATGTCAGAGCTTAATTAACCATTGCATACTGAGACTACTTTAAATCTTTTTTTAAAGTGTTGCAAGAGCTACAAATCTTTTAATAGATTAATTTTTTAATCTATTTTGATTCTTTCTTTTGGAGCCGGATATTCAGAAGTTGAACATTTTCAGGCTTTTAAATCAAACTGCTAGACTACACTCCAAAAATGGGTGAAACGTTCATTAACCTGGTTCAAGAGTGGCTTTTTAAAATTTATTATACTCTCATAGTCACTTTAAAACTCTTTGCTAATTTGATGTCACAACACTGGTAGGCAAAATAGTACCTAATTTTAATTTTTTTTTTTTTTGTTACCAAGTAATGGTCATTTTTTTCCCTGTGAGTTTTTAAAGCAGCTAATATTTTCCTCTTTTATGAAGTATGTGTTACAAAAAGTAGCTTTTAATTATCTTGCAAGTTAACTCCATTTCCATTCTGAAACATCTCAGCATTCAAGATAATAATCCCAAAAGTAACTAATTTAGGAGGCAACTGTTACTTCCTATAGTTTAACTGTTATTTATATATATATTCTTTACTACCAATAATCTTTCAGTTATTTTCATTTTATGGTGTAAGGATATGGAATGTTTATGGATATGGAGTATTTGTAAATTAAAAAAATATTTGCCACTTATTTAGGACTTAATTTTTTTCTAGAACATACTGAATATTCAAATCCTGTAGTATTTTGCCCTCTAACAGTTTTGCACACTTTTAGTGCAAAATGTATTACTTTACACATACTTGAAAAGACTTCAAAACTTTAATTCAAAAGACCTTTTTTGGAATTATCCACATAAAAGCTAATTCCAATTACTCATTGAATTTCCACTTTTTCAAGACTAACAATTTTTATATTTTTGAATTTATGCTTCAAAAATAATACCAAACAACAATATATTTTATAGTAAAATAGGCCCGGCTAGATAGCTCAGTGGATAAAGAGCTCGCCGGTGTACCACATGGGAGGCCCCGGGTTCGGTTCCCGGGGACCTCTCCGAGCGGGCAGACGGCCTTGAGAAAGGCAAGCCGCTGTGGGCGGGGCAGAGCCGCCGTGGGCAAGGCAAAAAAAAAAAGCCGCCACGGGCAGGGCGGAGCCCCCATGGGCATGGCAAGGTCACCCGTGAAAAGCGGAGCTGCTGCCCGCGAAAGCGGAAGCCGGCAGCCCGCAAAAACATGGAGGACTGCTGCCCGCAAAACATGGAGCGGAGCCCCCCGTGGAAACGGAATGGAGCCACCCTGGAACGGAACGAGCCACCGCCATGGAAGGCCAACTCGGCGCGTCGCCGCGGGGACGGGGGGAGACAATAAGCAGACATAGAAAAACACAGAAGAATGGACACACAGCAAGAGCAAGCAGAAAGGGGGGGGGGATATGTAATAAATAATAAATAAATCTAAAAAAATATATATATATAGTAAAATATTTAGTTTGGATCAAGATGGCCGAGTGAAAAGATTCAAGGCTCTGTTTTCCTACAGAAGATTTGAACAACCAGCAAGAACTAGCAGAAATACCTTCTCAAAGCTCCAGAAAACACTGTGAGTACCAAATCAAGAAAAAGACTACTTAAAAGCAGTAGGAGGGAGTGGATGTAGCTCAACAGGTTGACAACCCACCTCCCACATGGGAGGTCCTGGGTTCAGTTCCCGGTGCCTCCTAAAGAAAAAACAGACAACAAGCAGATGAGTGCAAACAACGAGCAAACAGATTAGGGAGCCATCTGGTGGGGGAGGGGAACATTCTTGGTGTTTTTAACCTTTCAAATAAAAGTATTCTTGGAACATGGCCCATGGCTGATACCAAACAACAACAAAAAAATTAGTTATTGAAGAAAAAAAAAAAAAGAAAAGAAAGCAGTAGGATGTCCTGGTGCCCTGGCTGGCCCCTTCCCATCCCACTACCAGCTCAATGTGGAGCCAGCCCTTGTTCCAAGTGCAGATCCCTGGTCCTGGTTATGGCGGGAACAGAATAATTCTTGTATACATAATGGAATCATGGATATCTGGCCCAATCTGTCCGGTGGTGGCCTAAGGAATCTGCTGTCCCAGAACTTGCCCTGTGTTTAAAAGGTGACTCAGAATTCTCCAATAGAAGGTGGTGGGAGAGTAGTCAAATGGATGCCTGAGGTAAGGGATTGCTAGCTTTAGGACATATAGTGCAGTGCACAGGACCTTGAAGAAACTGTTTGGAAGAGGGGGCATTCAGAACAGTGTAAACAGGGGAGTCCCTAGGGCTAAATGCGCAAGACTCATGCACAGGAAGGATCAGGGAGGCCCCTGCACTTTGGCCTGGTGCTGTTTTCTAAACCCATTGTATGCATAAGCGCTGAAGGAGAGTACTCCCACAGGTCAATATTCAAAGACTGGGAAAGTGTTTTTCTTTTTACCTTCTTTTATTTATTTATATTGTTAGCTTCTGGTATTCAAGGAAAGCTGTTATAACACTAATTGGATATGAGCTTAAGGAATAACTATTCCTGAGTCTAAATTCCCATGATAACACAATACAATATCAACATACTCAGGTTTCAACAAAGATCACAAAACATACAAAGAAACTGGAAGTGATGACCCAGGCAAAGAAGATTAAAGCATCAGAAATCATATATGAGGAGGATGAGACCTGAGACATTCCAGACAAAACTTTTTAAAAATGGTCCCCAATAATGCTCAAAGAGCTAAAGGAAAACATGGACAAAGAACTAAAGGAAATCAGGAAAACAATATATGAAAACAAAGAAAGTATCAGTAGGAATTATGAAAAAGAACCAAACAGCGTAGACCATAGTAACAGAAATTTAAAATTCCCTAGAGGAGGTTCAACAACAAACTGGATCTGGCAGAAGAAAGTATCAGTGAACTTGAGATAAGACAATTGAAACCATCCAGTCTGAGAGCAGAAAGAAAAAAGAATGAAGAAAAGTGAACAGAGCCCAAGGAACCTGTGACACATCATGTGTACCAATATATGCATTGTGGGAGTCCCAGAAAGAGAAGAGAGACAGAGGCAGAGAAAAAAATGGCAGAAAATTTCCCAAATTTAACAAAAGACATGAATATACACATCCAAGAGGCTCAACAAACTCCAAACAGGATAAACCCAAATAGACCTACACAATGCCATGTTATAATTACAGTCAGGTGCCAAAGAAAAGGAGAGAATTCTGAACACTACAAGACAAAAGTAGCATGTCACACACAAGGGCGCCTCAATAAGTTTAAGTGTGTATTTCTCATTGGAAACCCTGGAGGCAAGAAGGCGAGAAAGACAGAGACAAAGAAAGAGAGAAAAGAAAACAAAAGAAAACAAAAGAGAACAAAAGAAAAGAAAAGAAAGAGAAGAAAGAAAAAGACAAAAAGACAGAAAGAGAGAGAAAGACAGAAAGACAGAAAGACAGAAAGACAGAAAGAAAGAAAGGAAGAAAGAAAGAAAGGGAAAGAAAGAAAGGGAGAGAGGGAGGATGGAAGGGATGAAGGAAGGAAGAAAAGAAAGGGTAAAATTGGCAAAATGTTAAAATTATGGATCTGGGTATGTGGGGTAGGTAGGGGTATGTTCAAGTTCTCTGTGTGGGAGGAGCACATTACTTTTGCAACTGTCCAGTAAATGTGAAATTATTTCAAAATAAAATGTTTAAAAACATTTAATTTGAAAGCCAAGCCATCAAAAAATGTTAAAAGTAAATAAAATCTAAATCAGATTTTAAGTTGCTTGGGAGTATAAAACACAAATTGATTAGGAACTTACCTTTCTCAGCTTTTCTGGGGAAAATTCTAAGCCAACAAGAAAAAGAGTAAAGAATACGCCAAATTCTCCTAATGTCTCCACTTGTACAATAGACTGAAAAACAAGAAAATTTTAAAACCATAATTCCATGTTAATTCATGCACTAATATACTTGTGAGTATCACAATAAAAACATATCCCAACAAAAGCAACTCTTTGAATTTCCTCTACATCTGAGATAATTTTCCTTTCTTTATGGCAGTGTTATTTTCTTTTTTGTCTTGATTAGCTAGAGTAATACTTATTTTATTTTCTAAGCACTAGGTCATGGACTCACCATTTTTTTTTTCAAATTTATTGATTGTAGCTTTTATCTTCATTATGTCCTTCCTTCAGTGTTCTTTGGGGAATGGGAAGGAATTAAACCTGTTTCACATTTAATGTTTAACGAATTCATAATGTTTTATTCTTGTCTGGTATCAAGTATGTCTAATTACATGAATTTTCTTTTTTTTTTTTTTTTTAAAGATTTATTTATTTTATTACATATCTCCCCTTCCCCCTGCTGCAGCGATGCGCCGAGAGTGGTCACTGCGCAGGCGCGGCTTTCCCCGCTTGTGGGCGGTCTCTGCGTCCGTTGACGGCCGGCGCTTGCTTCAGTTCGCGGGTGGCTGGCTGCGCTCCATCCGCGGGCGACCTGCCCTTCCCGTGGCGGCTCTTGCCCTGTCCGTGGCAGTTTCTTGCCCTGCCCACGGCGGCTTGCCATTCTCAAGGCGGTCTGCCCACTAGGAGAGGTCCCCGGGAATCAAACCCAGGGCCTCCCATGTGGTATGCCGGCGCCCTATCCACTGGGCTATCGAGCCGGCCCCATGAATTTTCTTATAAGCACAGCATTGGCCCACATTCCACAGGCTTTGATATATGGTGCTCTTATATTTGATATTTGGTTTGTTTCTTCATCTGTTATTTATTTCTAATGTTATTACACTATAATAGAGACCACTGTTTACACTATTTACATTTTATGCTATTTTTACTATTTACTTTTGAGGCTTACATTGTTGCTATTCATTTCAAGTTTTAAAAAATGTTTACTAAACATTTGAAAATATGGTATAAGCTTTCTTCTCGTATATTCATATATTATCTTGACCCCCTACAAGCATACTTATTTTGTCAGCTATTAATATCATGACTCTTGCCCTCTTTATATGTCCATCTTCCCTTTCATATTAGATCTCTCTTAGTCACTTTGTTTTTACTGAATCTCTTATTTATGGTATTTTTTTTCCTAACACCTTGTGCAAGCCTGTATCTATTAATAGGGGAGTTTATTCCTTTGATATTTATTGTTATAACAGATACTTCATCTTACTTATTTTATTTTATGTTTACTGGTTTTTAGGCTTCCTTGCTACTACTTTTATTTTTCTTCTCTTTTGTTAACCACGTTGTGGCTTCTAATTTTAAAATAACATATTTAGGGAGCGGAGGTGGCTCAAGCCATAGGGCACCTCTCTCCCACATGGGAGGTCCTAAAAAAGAAGATGAGCACACAACAAACAAACACAGAAAGCAGACTGAGCACAAACAACGAGGGGTGGGAGGAGAAATAAAAATAAATCTTAAAAAATACATATATATATTTAAATCTGTATTTCTCAACTTAGTAAATGAAAGTCTATATATTTCCTTCTAGGAAAAGATAAACATTTTGATACAGTTACACTTCTTCCATTAACCACCTCCCATATTTGACTGGTATGCTCTTGGATTTTTATCTTGCTCCATCATAATTACCTTATTTTTACAAGGTATAGCTGATTTACTAAGAATTCTAATACCAACAATATCCACTTGTACAAATTACCCAATTATTTAGCCTTCTTTGCTTATAAGCTATCTTTGCTGTCGAGAAAATAAAAGAGGAAAAATAAAAATACATGTGTATTTGCTTTTATTTGCAAATACCTTAGAATGAGGGGTAGGCCAAGGGTACGAGATATTTTTCAATGTACAGTTTTTTATATTGTTTTGACTCATGTGAATATTACCTATTCAAAAATATTAAATTAGAAAACTGTTCTGCCCAGAGGCCACTCTGCCATGATCTTAAGGTCCTAGGCTCTTAGCATGGAGTAGCTGAGCCAATCCTTATTGCTGTTAAGATTAGTTTTATGTGATTATTTCTTCAGATCCTATTTTGTAGTTCTTTAGTCTTGGGGAATCTTGGAGGTTTTTTTGACCTGGTTCAAGGTTTAATTAGCAATAAATGGAATGAGGCTTTAAGCAGAACCTTCTACATTTTATCCCTGTTTGTCTAACCCTATTCTACACAACTGGGGAGCATCAGTGAGGGTTTTGAAGATTCTGTCCGTTTATTTTCCCTCATCCTGTACTGTTCACTCTGTGTGGGACTCAGTACATCAATTCTTGATATCCTATTCCCATTCTGTCCTAATTGTGTGTATTTAAAAGACATAATTGAAGAACATAAGATCTTGGGATCCTTTGTTAGTTTCCTAAAGTCCAGTAAGATATAATTTAATCTGTCAGCAAACACCTTCCAGCAAAAACAGCTTTATGTGCTCCCTGGTCTCTCTGGGGTCTCACAATATCCTAGATTTTGGCTTGATAATTATTCACTATTTTGTCAGCTGTTCAATGCAGTAAGAATTTCAAAAAACATTTAATTCAGCATTTTTAGTTGTTTTCAGTGTGTAAAGGCGGGCATGGATAATCAAGTTTATCATTACTAGGAACAGAATCTTTAATATAATTTAAAGAAATGAACATATAGACCTTAAATACTAATAATGTATCAATATTGGTTCATCAGTTGTAACAAATATACTACACTAATATAAGATGTTAATAGAGAAACTTGTGGGGGGGGCTATGGCAACTCTGTACTTTTTCAATTTTTCTGTAAAGTTAAAACTGTTCTAATAATAAAGTTTATTATTAAAGAAGTGAACAGGGTTATTTTCTCAAGTCGTTAAACAAAATGACCTTCTTATGGTTCAGAGAAGATTTCCTATGAAATTTTAAAGGCATCTTCTTTAATATGGTTTAAAAGAAACTGGTATCTTTTTACTTATGAATATTTCTTTTGTATTCTGTTAAAACAGAGAGATACAACAGTTAAATTTTGTTCTTACCTTAATACTGTTTAGTCCTGATGGTCCCAGAAGTACACCACAAATAATATAACCAAACATTGTAGGCAAACCTATTGTTGTGCATAGCCAGCCACAAGGTAAAGACAACATTCCTATGGTAACAATGTCCTAATGTAAGAATAAACAAATAAGAAACACAAGAAATTATAAAATTATATTTGGCTCTACTCTATTCAATAAAAGGGTTAGTTGACTGAATAAGCAAAATGGGATAGTATCTGTATTTCATTTGATGGGATTGAAGGGTAGATGAAACTAAAAGAAAGAGTTTTCACTACTACTTGGTGTCACAGAAAAGTTGAAAGCATTAAGACCGTATTCTAGGAGCACGTGAAGTTAGTTCTGATGGTCTAACAATTGTAACTAAATTGTTCTGTTTTGCTTAAGCCACATAATAGTGTTCTAAGAATTCCAAATATTAAAATTCTATTGCATTATCTAGTCTGGGAAACCGTCAGAGCTGATATCCTAAGTGTAACTCATGTACTTTCACACATGGTTTTCCCACCAAAGTCAATATAACCATCATAGTAATAATTGATGCAGACAAGAATTATCAATGAGTGCTAAAATTATTGGGCAAAAGTTTAATGATGAATAAGATATTTATATAGTCTCGATATTTCCCCAAAAATTATTTATTAATTACAAAGGAAAAAAAGAAAAACTTTAGAGTGGAGATCTCTTCACTGAGGGCGCTAATGTCTTCAATCTGCAGAGTCAACCTCTCCCAGTTCCCATAACAATCAGAACCAAAGAAGGCATCAGTTGACTTTTATCTATTGATTCAAGTCTGTCAATACATGTTCATTAGATGATCATTTATCTACTGAACTGCAGTCTGCTTCTCAGCCTATGTTGGCATCACCTTTAAGACTATGTTCTTTGGCTTGGAGTTTTCTCCTGTTCAAGGGTCTAGAGTTAGGCAGCTGAACCTTAACCTAGTTTGCTGTAGACCAGAGAATTTATATTTTGGCAGTCTTCCCTGAAGGGGCTGCACCCTTTCATTTCTATATATGCAGTCCAAATTACAACTGCAGTCCAAATCCAGAGTGGACACTTTAAATCCATCTATCTTCTAATAGATGCTATCTTCTAATAGTTAAATAATTCCATATCCTTTTCCTAGGCTGATTTCCTTAGAGGATACAGATCAGAAACTGACTAAATCTGGACTGCGCCAGTCATAGCTGGAGCTGATAGTTCAGACTGTACCTCATGTCTAAATAAAGCCATATATGATACCTTTTTTTTTTTTAAAGATTTATTTATTTTATTACATATCTCCCCTTTCCCCCCGCTGCGGCGATGCGCCGAGACTGGTCACTGCGCAGGCATGGCTTTCCCCACTTGTGGGCGGCTTCTGCTTCCATTCACGGCCGGCTTTCAGTTCGCGGGTGGCTGGCTGCGATCCATTCGCGGGCTACCTGCCCTGCCCGTGGCGGCTTTTGCCCTGTCCGTGGCAGTTTTTTGCCCTGCCCACGGCGGCTCTGGCCCGCCCATGGCGGCTTGCTGTTCTCAAGGCGGTCTGCCCGCTAGGAGAGGTCCCCGGGAACCGAACCTGGGGTCTCCCATGTGGTATACCGGTGCCCTATCCACTGGGCTATCGAGCCGGCCCCCATATATGATACCTTAACCAAAACCTCGATCTCATAAGAATTTTATATTTTAGTGAAAACAGTTTTTTTTTTTTTTTGGTTACATATCCCCCCCCCCCTTCTGCTTGCTCTTGCTGTGAGTCCATTCTTCTGTGTTTTTCTATGTCTGCTTCTTTCCCCCCGTCTTTGCGGCGATGCGCCGAGTTGGCTCTCCACGGAGGCGGCTCGCTCCGTTCGTGGGTGGCTCCATTCCGTTTTCACAGGCGGCTCCGCTCCATGCTTTGCAGGCAGCAGT
>PVKH010033264.1:0-12037 GCA_004027955.1 Chaetophractus vellerosus | reverse complement strand
TTTTCAGTTCGCGGGTGGCTGGCTGCGCTGGACTCGCGGGCGACCTGCCCTGCCTGTGGCGGCTCTTGCCTGTCCGTGGCAGCTTTTTGCCCTGCCCACGGCGGCTCTGGCCCGCCCACGGCGGCTTGCCATTCTCAAGGCGGTCTGCCCGCTAGGAGAGGTCCCCAGGAACCGAACCCGGGCCTCCCATGTGGTATGCCGACGCCCTATCCACTGGGCTATCCAGTCGGCCCCGCGTTTATGGTTTTGAGGCCATTTCCAATGGAAGGTGCCAGCACAGTAGAGGGCAGAGTGCTGAATCAGCCACTGCAGTGCTCACTGATTGCTTTATAGCAAAAGTCTTGGTTTATCTCTAGCAGGAAATATGAATCCACTGATAGCAAAGACTATTTACTGTATCAGTTTCTCTGCAACCTTTAATCAAGCCAGGATCCCAGCAGGTAAGTCCATGATCTTCAAACGTGGTCACCCATAAATCCTTAATCCACAGATGCCTTTCCCTTGGAAAGTGCTGCTTGCAAGATTCTGCTATCTTAACATTTCTAAGCAACAAATACGTCCTTTTGTTTAATCTATGAGGGCACTTACTTCTGGGATGATGCAGAACTTTAAATGGGAAAGGCAAAAATCAAATGACTCCACCCCTGGCCCTTTATATAAACCTTGTCCCAAACTTCTTGTGATCATTTCCTCTTTAAAGATTGTGAATGAGAAATAGCTTGAGAAGAGAGGAGAGAATGGGAAATGGGAGAAGTTGGGAACTAAGTGTAGAAAGCTACAAAAGTTTTCCAATAAACTACTTTCACCTTTCTAAAAATATGCTGATGACATTAAGACAAGGGCCCAAAGCAAAGTACACAAAGAGATTTTGACTCTCCCTACTATAAGAGAAGCAGCCATCAACAGACAAGAGTTGAGTTCTTTTTATATTTTGTGCTTTCCTCTAGATCAGAGATAATTAACCAGGAGTCCTTGGGCAGGTAAGTTGTCTCTAGATAGATTTCAGGGGATAGAGTAATCTTAGAATTTGGTTATGAAATTATGTGTGTATTAGTTTTTTTTTTCCCTGAGAAAAGTTTCCAAAGGTTTATTAAACTTTTAAATAGTTCATAGATCTGTGAACTAGAAATGGTTAAGAATTCTTTAGTCTTAACCATTTAGTCTTTCATTCAAACCTTAGTCCCAACTGCATGCAGCCACTGTTCTGGACACTGAGAATGTAACAGTGAATAATATCTCTCTATCACATAGAACCTTCCATTCTTCCAGGGGGATAAAAAAATTAATAAGGTAGGTAAATAGCATGCCAGATGCTGATGAGTCTTACAGAGTAAAGTAAAACAGATGAGAGGGACAACATTAGGGAGGAATTGGGAGCTGTAGTTTAAATTAGGATGGTCAAGTATGGCCTTATAGAGGATGTATCATTTGAGCAAAGATTGAAGGGTTAGAGGAATGAGCCAGGAACACACATGGGGCAAGACTCTTCCAGAGAGAAGGAACTGCAGATGTAAAAGGTCCTGAGGCAGGAGTATACCTGGCGTGCTGGAAAAGATAGTGGATGCCCATGTGCCTGGGGCTGAGTAAAGAGGGAGAACAGTAGAAGGAACAGAGAAGGAAGGGGAGGGGACTGAATGCCTGGCATCCCATGGGCTGTTACAGTGATTTGGGCTTTTACTATAGATAAGATGGCTAGCCATTGGAGAGTATTGAGAAGAGGAGTGATTCACTCAGACTTACATTTTGTAAGCATCCTTCTGGCTATTGTGTTGAGGATAGAGTTGGAGGGAGGGTGGCAAAAGCAGAAACAGGGGAGCCAAGAGGATTAACTAATCAATTAAAGGTGAAATGTGAGAGAAAGAGAGGGCTCTGTGGTTTTTGGAATAAAGAACTAGGATGGTGGGGTTGCCTTTGATGGAGATGGGGTTAACCGTAGGAAGAGAAAGTAGAGAGGGCTGATCAAGATTTCAGATTTGGCAATGGTAAGTTTGAGACGTCTATTGGATTTCCAAGTGTTGATGTTCAATAGGTAGTTGACTTGCAAGTTTGGAGATCAGAGGGGAGGTTTTAGGTAATTATATAAATTGGGGACCAACATCATAAAGATGATATTTAAGGATAAGATCAGGGAGCAGATGTGGCTCAAGTAGTTGAGCTCGAGCTTCCCAGGTACAAGGTTCCAGGTTTGATCCCCAGTATCTCCTAAAAATAGCCAAATGAACCAACAAATGAAAAACACAGCTTTTCTTGGGGAGTGGATGCAGATCAGTGGTTGAGTGCCTGCTTCCCATCCTGGGTTCAATCACTGGTATCTCCTTAAAAAAAAAAAAAGGATAAGATCACTGTTGCTGGATAAAATGACTAAAGGAGAGGGTGTAGATATAAGAAATGGGCTAAGCACTGAGGCCTGGAGGACTCCAGAATGAATAAAACAGGGAGCTAGGAAGACCTAACTTACAGACGGAAAACAAATGGCCAGTGAAGAAGAAAATGGCACATAGAGTCCTGAAAACTAGATGAGGAAAGTGTTTCAAAGGAGAATAAAGTGATCAGCTATGTTCAGGCTACTGATGGTAATAGGAAGATTTAGAATCATCCATTGGATTCAGGAATGTGGCAGTCAGAGGCCATGGCAGGACTGGGTAGGGGCAGAGTGCAGGCAGTGCCTGCCTGATGGGAAAGGTTTCAGATGAGAATGGGGGAGGAGAAAAAAATAGAGACAATTCCTCCTTTGAGGAGTTTGCTGTCGAAGGGATAGAGAAATGGGAAAATAGCTGGAATGAAATTCTGAGGTCAAGGTATATACAAGTATCAGAGAACATGCTTGTGTGATGAATGGAGTGATCCCACAGAGAATATTGCTTGTTTCTTTACAGACCTTGCCCATCTTCTTTTCTCTCTGATGCTTGATGGATTTATTTTTAACCAAAGTATCAATTGCTAAAAAAAGAATCACTGCCTATATTTTCAGCAATTCGTTTTTTTGTGCTAAATAAGTTTAATCAAAAGTGTGTACTATTGCTATTTTTCTTATAAATAATCATGTGACTATGGTGAAGTTGCTTTATCCTTGTTCCCTTTACCTACATCTGAAGGCCAAGATGATCTAAGAAATAGTAACATACATTCATTTCTTGGCAATCCATCAAAAAGAACATTTTAGAGACAGATGTCACAAAATCAGGGGGTGATCAAACGTCCCAGTTATATAACCATTCCCATAATTTTCTCTTCAGACTTAGAACACTGGGAGTTTTTCATTTGGTTCTTTAATAACAGTTACCAAGTATAATATGGCAAAGTCAACCAAGGGGTCATACACAAACTTCAGTCAATGCATGGATGGTATAATAAGAAAACATCCATTTCCATTCCTGACTCATTCCAATGGATGCTTTAATGAAAATTATAAAAAAACATTTGGGCAAAAAGAGTAAAAAACTACAAGTCTTAGGATTTGACTTAGTAGATTTAGTAAACAGGATGTATTGTGTGTGTTTAAGACATTACACAAGTGAACAAAAATCAAACAAACAAAAAACACAGCTTCCTGCTTTTTTTCCCCTTAATTTGGAATCTTGTTCAAAAGGAGAAATTAAGGGAATTTTACGTGGCAGTTGATTATTCCAGGTGTGATAATTATTTGACTTGCCTGAAATTGAACTATTTATACAATCAGGGGGAAAATAAAAACCTCTTCAAGTAAAATTTATCATTATATTTATTTCAGGATCACTCCTGGCTAAGGCAATTTGGCAACACTGTCAATTAGCTCTTACAGCAACAGCCTTATTTACTTAGGAGAGCTGGCTTCAAGTTCACCAAGTTCATCAGCGCAAAAGTGAATCAAAGTGCTTGGGGACTTAAATCTAGAAATACCTTACCTATTGTCTTGATAGGCCAATTCCAGGAAGCATCATTTGTTGATTTTTTTTGACATCTTTATTCAGATGTAATTAACATATAAAAATTCAACCATTTAAAGTGTACATTTCATTGGTTTTTAGTATATTCACAGAGTTGTGCAAGTATCACTACAATCTAAATTTAGAACACTTTGATCACCTTGTGGTGGTTTGTAACTATACGTACCCACCAGAAAACCGTGTTCTTAAAGCAAATCCATTCCTGTAGGTATAAACCTATTGTAAGTAGGACTTTTGATGAGGATACTTCAGTTAAAGTATCACCCAGGGTGGATCTTAATCATCTTGCTGGAGTCCTTTATAATAATGAAATTTGGGCAAAGAGAGAGAAAGCCACAGAAACAAGAAGCTGAAAGCAACTAAATCCAGAAGAGAATGGAGAGACCAACAGATTCTGCCATGTGCCTTGCCATGTGGTAGAGGACCCAAGGATCACTTGCAGCCAGACTTTGGGAAGAAAGCACTGTCTTGATGATGCTTTGACTTCGACGTTTTTCTCAGCCTCAAAACTGTACACTAACAAATTCCCAATGTTAAAAATCAACTCATATTTGGTATATTGCTTTAAACCAGCTTAGGAAACTAAAACACGTCCAATAAAGAAACCCTTACTCATTAGAAATTACTCCCCATCTTCTCCTCAACCCAGCCCTAGGCAACCACTAACCTGTGTTCTATCTCTTCAGATTTGCTTATTATGAATATTTCATAAATGGAATCATATGATATGTGGTTTGTTGTGACTTGCTTCTTTTTTCAGCATAATGCTTTCAAGGTTAATCTATGTTACAGCATGCATCAGAACTTATTCCTTTCTATTGTCAACTAATATTCTATTGAAGGATATACCACATTTTATTTATCTAGTCATCAGTTGATGGCACTTGGGTTGTTGTGCTGTTATGTTATGCTGTTTTGAACATCCATGACCAAATTTTTGTATGGGCATATATTTTATTTCTCTTAGATTATACCTAGGAGTAGAATTGCTTGTTCATATGGTAACTATACGTTTAACAATTTAAGGAACTACAAACTGTTTTCTAAAACAGCTTTACCATTTTTTTGAGGGTTTCAATTTCTTCACATCCTCACCAACACTTGTTATTACCTGACTTTGATTATAGCTATATTAATGACTGTGAAGTGGTATCTCATTGGCATTTTGATTTGCATTTCCCTAAGGATTAATGATGCTGTGAGTCTTTTTATATGCTTTATTAGCCATTTGTTTTTCTTCTTTGGAGAAATGTCTATTCAAATCTGTGCTCATTTTTAAATTGCGTTGTCTTTTTATTGTTGAGTTGTAAGCATTCTTTGTATATTCTGGGTATAGGTCCTTTATCAGATATATGATTTGCAAATATTTTATTTCATTCTCTGGGTTGCTTTTCACTTCCTTGTAGTATGATTTCCAGCATAAAGTTTTAATTTTGGTCAATTACAATTTATTAACTTTCTCTTTTGTCTTATGTACTTTTGGGGTCATTTCTAAGAAACCATTTCCCAATTGAAGGACACAAAGATTTACTCCTATGTTTTCTTTTAAGACTTTTATAGGTTTAAATCTTATATTTAGGTCTATGACCCATTTTTAGTTAATTTTTGTGTATTGTGTGAGATAGGGGACTGTTGATTGTTTGTAAAATATTTCACTTTGCTTCTATGTCATGACTAACCAAATAGCCAAACATTTGAAACTTCGTTCCAGAATCCTACATCCAATTATTAGCAAGATCCACCAAATAAGCTAGTTCTATGTCTTGCACCAGTGTGAGAAAGAGAATCTAGGTTAGACATCAGGAAACTAGGATGTGGTCACTGTTGCATGGCTAAAGGCTGCATAGAACCTTGGTACACTCAACTATCCTTGTTGGCTCTCTTTCACTAACTATAAAATGGGAAGAGATCCAGTTCTCCCTCATCCAGTGGAGAATTATGATAATCAAAGAATATCATTGTATTAGTCAGCCAAAGGGGTGCTGATGCAAAATACCAGAAATCTGTTGGTCTTTATAAAGGGTATTTATTTAGGGTAGAAGTCCACAGTTACCAGGCCACAAAGCATAAGTTTCTTCCCTCACCAAAGGCCATTGCCACGTGTTGGAGCAAGACAGCTGCCGACATTTGCCAGGGTTCAGGCTTCTTGGGTTCCTCTCTTGCCAGGGCTCCATTCCTCGCCAGGCTCAACTCTTCTGTTTCCTCCACAAGGTCAGCTATAGACTGTGAGGCTCTCTAGGCTGTCTCTCTCCACAAGGCCAGCTGTAGACTCTCAGGAGAACAGCTCATCTTTTTTCCCGGGTCCTTGTCTCCTTCCTCACGACCAAGCTCTCTTACTTCCTGGGGCTCCAGCTCAAGATTCCAACATCAGAACTTCAACTCGGAACTACTCTGACTCTGTCATTTGCCATGTCTTTTTATCTTTGAGACCCCATCCACCAAGGGGTAGGACTCAACACCCTACTGACGTGGCCCATCAATGCCCTAATCATAACTTAATCATGCCCAGATGAACAGACGAGTTTACAAGCATAATCCAATATCTATTTTTGGAATTCATAACTATTTCAAACTGCCAAACTGCTACAATTATGAATACGAAAACACTTTGAAAAGTAGACAGCAGAAGGCCATGGGAGAAATCTCTGGAAGTTGTCACCTGGTTTATCCTACTCTACGTGGCCCAGACTGGTGAGGAAATTCAAGAGCTTCCTTCCTTAGGAGATGATGATGCAAAACCAGGCTTGGGAACCATTGGTCATACTTTGTAACCAGGCCTGTTTCATGGATTACAATTATTTTCCATGTCCATAAAGACCCTAGCAAGAACTGACATTGATAGAATAACTTTATTTTATTTTTAAGATTTATTTATTTACCCCCCTCCTACTCCCTTGTTGTTTTGTGCTTGCTGTATGCTTTCTGTGTATTCTTCTGTGTCTGCTTCTCTTGTCTTTAGGCGGCACTGGGAACCGATCCTGGGACCCTCTGGAGTGGAGAGAGGCTGCTCAATCTCTTGTGCCACCTCAGCTCCCTGGTCTGCTGTCTCTCATTGTCTCTCTTCTGTGTCTCTTTTTGTCACATCATCTTGCTGCGCCAGTTCTCAGCATGGGCCAGCAGTCCTGTGCAAGCCAGCACTCCCATTCAGGCCAGCACTCCACATGGGCCAGGTCTCTGCTTGGGCCAGCTTGCTGCATGGGCCAGCTTGCTTTTCACCAAGAGGCCCTGGGATTGAACCCCCAACCTCCCATGTGGTAGATGGGAGCCGAATCACTTGAGCCCCATCCTCTTCCTGGTAGATTAACTTTAAATGATAAAGGTTGTGAGGACCAGATCAAAGCTTGTCCATCAAAAGAAGAATTTTTTTAAAGGATATAAAAAACCTTATTCATTTTCTCTTAAATTATGTGTGTATTTGATGAAAAAGCATCATGCTCTTTTTAAGTGCACAGCCAACACTGACAAGAACCTACATTAGCAACTTGGTGGTGTCCCAGTGTAAAGTTGTCGCCTTTAATTAATAACGTCTTGGGAATCAACTCTCCAAGGACACAAAGAGTCATCATGCAGGACACTGATAGAAAATATCACTATCCAATATCTTAGAGCTGTTCCATCCCAAATAATCTCTCCTGGCTCAAATTCCTACTGGATCTGGTCTGATCTCTATCCTAAAGCCCCTGATTGATTCTTACTGAATGGCTTGTTTCCTGCACTTTCCTCTCAAGTTCTTATCAAGCTAGTAAAATCCTTAAAAATAGGGTGAGCTCTTATCCTTCTTTTGCATCATCAGTAGTACCTAACCTATAGTGGGCATTTGTTTAATCTGTGGCAAATGACTGGTTGAAGAAGCAGGTAAATGTCTAACTCATTGGACATCACATCAGGATATAAAGGGAAATATCCAAATGATTTTGGAAGGAAACTGTGACTTCTTAATTCATACTAGAACAGGTATTTCTAACTCTTCAGAGATTCACCAAGATATTCACATTGCATTCACAGAATACATTTGCGGGGTTGAGTTATGGTATTATATTTCTTTTCTGTGGTTGAGTAAGTAGGTAAAGAATTCCTTGGCTCCCAAACACCTTTCCAATACATATCAAATATTCTACCTGCTAAATCTGTGGTATAGGTCTCATAAGCATTCACTCTAAATGTCATAACCCACCTATTTGCAATTTGGAATTTCTGAATGATGACTTGGGAATTACTATCTTGCCATAAAATATTTCATTCCTTGGGTTTGGAAAATGTAGTTCATTAGTGAGATTCATTTGATGCAAACATATGATTGATGCACATACACACACATTATATTATTAGTGAAAGTGGCTTGTTTTTTGTAGATGTGTAAAAATCAACCATATGTCAGCATCAGCACTGCCGGTACACACACTTCCATAGAGATTCATTTCTTTAGCTACTGGTAAAATCCATTCATTGTGTCATTCTGGTATAAAGTACAGTGAAGTAGACTCATCAGAAACACTCTAAAAATAGCAAGCTCTGATTGTAATCAGGGATAGAATGTGCATTCCTGTTTGTCATAATCTTCTGTTTCATCTGAAAATTTTTCCTTTGTTGTTCTTATGCTTTTTGACCTTAGCTTATCCAAAAGCTTTGGAGTCCCCCTATCCTGGTTGGTGAGCTGAATTCTAACCTAGATTCAGCTCTCTCAAACCACTGGGCAAACCTCCAGAACTGCAGTAAATTGGCATCATTTTCTTCTGTATGTTAATCACTTGGAATTTTTATGAGGACATTTGGACTGGCTTTGGCAAAGGAGGGTCCACACCAGTCAACTGTGGATAGAGCTCTCTGAAGTTTGCACCAAGCTCAGATGCCAAGAGACAGTCTAAATGTGCATGTTTTAAAATGCAGGGTCAGCATTGACAGACATCCACCTAACATAGCCACCACCACGGTCCTTTGGTGCTTCCATAGCCAGCAACTTCATTTTATTTGCACTGCTCTCCCATTCCTTATTTTGGACCATCTGTCTTGGCTTAAGGCCTGGCTGTTTCTGAAATTTTCTAGTTTCTCTAACACGGTTTTCTGGATCTCCCACAGAATAGTTCCCCTTTCCATTCTTCCTCCTTTCTTCTTCTTTGCTTTACAAAGCCATTACCTTTCAAATTTT
Organism: Chaetophractus vellerosus; assembly: GCA_004027955.1. NCBI lineage: Eukaryota > Metazoa > Chordata > Mammalia > Cingulata > Chlamyphoridae > Chaetophractus > Chaetophractus vellerosus. The sequence continues at coordinate 2,965 of PVKH010033264.1, read as the reverse complement.
ACTGCTGCCCATCAATTCAGCTCTAGGAAGCCAGCAGAGTGTAGGTCTTTGGTTGCCATGGGCTTGCCATTGTCCTTTGTTCTGACAACAGACCTCCCATGTTGGATTTAATTTATTTAGTGGAAGTGGATGCACCAATCCTTCACATAAGTTGTCTTTAGCTTTTGACATGATTAGCAGAATTGGCAGTAAAAGCTCTTTCACCCAGCTGTTGGTATGGAGTTCCCCAGTGAGAGTCCATCATGCCTGGAGTCATTACTGAACCCAAGCTACCCATGGTTTTGGTCACCAGAAAGCTCTCTTTCTTTGTCTTCTTGGTGCAACCAGCAGGTCTGTGTGTGTGTGTGTGTGTGTGGCATGAGCCCTACATGTCTTAAAACAGGAGACAAGGAAGAGTGTGGAACCTCATTCATCAGCATCTGTCTTTCAGAACTGCTCCTAGCTTTTCTGATATAGTTCCACAGGAGAAAAAAAAGTAAGCAAATAGTGCATTTCTACATCAGAAGCAAAAGAGGCTATGACTGCCCCCGCCACACACACTCATACACACACACACACACACACACACAGCCCTCCCCTAACAACGCATGCCCCAGGTAATTTGCCTTTTTGAGATGCAGAGCATGGGCTGTAGGGGAGGGAGAAGTGTCCAAGTATGTTGAGCTAGCTGGGAAAACTTACACTTTTTGTAAGTCTCTGTGACTGTCTATTTTCTTTGAATATCTCTACTCCTCCTCACTCCAACACATCTCCTAGACTTTGTGACTTCATCTCTGATGAATGAAAACTTGCTTAGAGACCCCTTTTAGCAACTACTTGAACACAGCACCTTATGAAGCCTGCTTTTCAAACTCTACTTGTTGTTACTCTGTTGGCTGTGAAATGTTTTCTAAATGAACAAGTGCGTCTTCTGGAGCAAACTGTTTTTAAATGATTATTGAAGCCAAATGTAGCATGTTTTAAAATCTTTGAAATGGAAAAAGCAAAGCACTATAGGAATTTGGGATACACAGGTGCATGTAGTTGTCAAAACTCAGGTTCATTGCATTGTGTAAACAGTTTACATAAACAAAGAATAGTAAACAATTATCAGCCTCTAGATAATAGTATGCATGTTGAGCTATTCAAGGGTCAAGTATACAAATGTGACTTACTTTGAAATGATTCAAAAAATAAGATGGCTATAGAGATAGGTAGATATGTGATAAAACAAATATAACAGTGTAAATTATAAAATTGAGGTGGTGGTTACATTGATGATTAGTATACAATTTCTTCAACTTTTCTGTATGTTAAAGTTTTCATAATGAAATGTGGTGGTGGAGGACACAGTACTAGGAATTTACAAAGTCCTCAAATGTGGATTTTTTTAGGTCGGAATCTTTCCTAGGGCTATCCCACTCAGAGGATTCTTGTGCTTTCCTTTATTGAATTTACATAGTCCTAAGGAAGCATTTTAAATCATGGTACCCAACATTGTATCAATTGGAAAGCTCTAATGTGCGTTTTGATCGTCCAATTGCTTCTTGTGCAAACTTCTCATCTGGAGCCAAGTGCTAATGCCAGAAACCCACTCCTTGGGAATATCGCCTGAAAGGGGGCTTGTGAGCATGGCCTGGGCCATTTGAGAGGAAACAATTTGGTTGCTGTTCCCGTGCTTTACTCAAACTCTTTGGCTTTGCTTGTGCAATGCCCTGCCCTTTCCCACCCCACAGCTCTGCAATCCACATGGTGGGTATTTGGGGTCAGCAGGGAGGTGGGCCTTCCTCTTCCTCATTCCTCCTTTTTATCCCCATATAGTTTCGCCCATTCCTAGTCCAAATTTCTGCTTTGCTGAGCTAAGAATTTATTTGAAGACCCTGTTTCTTATTTAAAATGCAACTACCTCTGGAGTAGGTAACACATTTAACTATAGCAGCCATTTACCCCACACTGCTAATGACCTTCAAATCCTTTCCAGAGAGCACTTTAATTGTGGAAAGAGAGAATACTCTTCTCCTAACTTCACACGCCAGCTATTACTCACCCTTTAAGTATGCCTGAAATGGCGCCTCTCTACACAGCATCTGAAGGTTACCTCTCTGGACTCATTTCTTTCTTTCTCTCTTGACACATTCTTCCTCAATTCCTTCAACCAACTAAATTTTATTGAGCATCTTTAACTTCTTAGATGCTATACTAAGCCCAAGGCTAATGTGGTGAACAAGAAGCATGCCATTGAGAGAAGCCCATTCTTGGAGGACCAAGTTGTCCCAGTATGCATGGGACTTTACCGGTCTTGGTGTTAAAAGTCCCATGTCACAGGCACAACTTAGTCCTGGACAGACCAAGAGGGGTAGTCACCCTAGTCTGACATGGACATCACAGTAACATGTAGAAATCCAGCTGGAATTGTTTAAAGGGTTGCAAAGTACTCTGAGTGTGTGGAAAGACAGGACTTCACTTGAGCTGTGAGTCAGAGAAGGCTCCTCTGAAAGAAGGTATGTGAGCTGAGATTTGCAGGATGAGAATAGTGAGGGGATTCTGGGTTACAGAAAAACCGTGCTCAAAGCCTTAACGGTAAGGAAGAGTATGGCACGTCTGAGAAACGGAGGGCAACCTTATGTTCTGGGACTGTCCTGGTTCTATAGCCTGTTGCTCTGGCGTAATTATTAATAGAGCCCTTTACACTCTCAAAAGTGTTCTGGTTTGGAAAATGGATTGGATGATCACCCTAGAGAAATGCTAAACGGCCTATGTGGCTAGATTAAAGGGACTGAAGTGGGAAGGGGGCGAGTGCCATGAGGCTGAAGAGGGGCCAGAATATCTATTATTCAGAGTGTGGAGAAAGACACTGAGTTTTTGGGATATCATCTCAAGAAGTAGGGGGGAAGCGAGAAGCGTAAGAAGCAGTGGCACGATTGCGTGTGAACTGTAAACAGAGCAGTTGCAAGAGTCGACAGATATGAGACACCCAATTAGCAGC
>PVKH010033263.1:0-12038 GCA_004027955.1 Chaetophractus vellerosus | reverse complement strand
CCATACTAAAGAGAAAGAAAAGGACTGAATTTTTTTAAGATATATAAAAAGTATGTGAAGGTAATATGACATGAGATGTGGAGTTTACTTTAAAAGCAGAAAAGAAAAATAAAAGGAATGGAAATACAATTGAATCTCAATAACTGCTGAATCTGAGTGATAGATAAATGAGGGTCTGTTGTACTATTTCCTTTACCTTTTTGTTAGAACAGCTGTAGGTTTACAGAAACATCATGCAGAAAGTACAGAGTTCTACATAGCCCTTCTCACACACACTATTTTACCTATTATTAACATTTTGTGTTAGTAAAGAGTCTGTTACAATTCATGAAAGAGTATTATTACAATTATGCTATTAACTTTAGCCCACTGTTTACATTAGGGTTCACTCTTTGTGTTGTACAGTTCAATGGTTTTGTGTGTTTGTGTGTGTATGTGGTAACTCACATATAACCTATAATTTCCCTTTTTATCCCTTTTCTAATATACAATTCAGTAGTGCTAATTACATATGCAAACTATTCCATCACTGCCCCCCCCACACACACACTTTTGATCATGTTTGAAAATATTCACAATAAAATTTAGTTCTTGGCAGGATTCAGTTCCTCAGGAATATCGGACTAAGGGCCTCAGTTTCTCTCTGGCTATTGGCCAGAGGTCTCCCTCAGTTCCTCGCCATGCAGATCTCTCTAAAGGGCAGTTCACATGGCAGCTGGCTTCCACCAGAGCAAGCGAGAGAGGAAAAAAAAAGAGGGCAAGATGGAGACCACAGTCTTTTTATAAACCTATTCTTTGAAGTGATCTCCCATACTTTTTGCTCAGCCCATTCTCAACGGGACATGGAATTACACTAGAGTGTGAATACCAGGAGGCCAGGATGACTGGGGGCATCTTGGTGCTGCCTCCCACAGTGATTGGAAGCTGTGAGGACAATGTAGGCTTCACTGCAGGTTGATTCAACTGGGCCATGAGTCTTGGCTTTTCCCATTACTGGCTTAGGATTCCACTTTCATAGGTCTGCTGAGTCAGCTACCAGTTACCATTCATCCATCTGTTTTCCTGCATCCAAAATGTTGGTGATATTGCATCTTCTCTTGTTCTTCCTGTCCTTTGAGTTCAATGCCTCCTTGAAAGATGTCTTTACTGTCATTTTAGGAGAATTTCAGGAGGGAGCAAAAGGAAAGGTATGTACTCAATCCACTATTATTAACCTACAGTATTTCTTTATTATTTTTGTTTCCACTTATTGTCTGTCTTTCCCTCTTGAATGTAGGTTCCAGGATAACTTGCCCAGTTTAACCACCTGTGCATCCCCAGTCCCCAGAACCATGCCTGACGCAGAGTGGATGCTCAATAAATGAATGAATGAATTTGCTAGAGAAGGAGACTTACTACTTACTATCAAAGAGATGGTAGCAGATCCAGGTCCCCGTCCAGTGCCCTTCCTGCCACAGTATGGGGTGGGATGTGAGTGATTTTGCTAACTATAGATATCTAAAAGGTTGTAAAGGGCTTTATATGTTACCAAGTAGTTCCAGAAATCTTATTTCATTTGATCCTGACAACAGCCCATGAGCCAGATAGGGAGGGATTATTATTGGTCCTAATTTAGTGATGATCCTTGCCAAGAGTCATCTTGTGCCAAAGAAATCACCAAACCTAACCCCTACCTTTCACCCCATGCCCACTACCGTTTATCTGGCCCCTCCCATCACTTCCTATGCAGATAGGACTTTTAAGGCATGTTGCCTCTCAAGAGTATGGTTGGCAGGAATCCAGAACTTGCTATCTCATAAAGAAGGAAACACATACAGACATGGTGAGCAATCCAAGGGCCTTTGACCAAAGAGGATGTCCGAGTTTCGTGATATGTTTAGAGCAGAAGGAAATGAAATATGGGATTCCCTGAATTAATAGAGCTTTGGGAAGAAGAGGTGGGTACTGGGAGAGAAAGGGAGGGTGCTTAGATCCTGGAGAAAAGGGAATAAGTCTAAGTACTAAAGAGCAACATATATTTGGCTGAGAGGGGAGCAGGATGAAATATCCATTTCCTATACCCAGTAAACTCTGAAAAGAAAAAAGGAATAGGAAAAAAATCTATAATATAATCAAAAAGCCAGTTAAAAAGAAATCTGGGCAGCAGGGTCTATAAAACAAGGACATCAAGGTGTTGGGAAGTAAGAGTAGCTTGGTGTCTGGTCTGAACTCTGCCTCGCCCACTGCACACATATACACTCAGAGAAGTGAGAGAAGGATGAGGGAAAGGATGCGACCTCAGAAGTCACACCCAGGTCCCAAGAGCATAGATCACAGCGATAAAAGGCTATAAAGGGCACTTTCCTTATGCTATTTGCTGGCCTCCCTTGGATTCTGCCTGCCACCTCCTGGGCATATTAAGTTATTACCTGCCTCAAAAGCCTGGGAGGCCCAGGCACCACCATGGATGCTGTGGCCTCTACCAGGCACACCCAGCAAGGACTCTCTCAGAAGCAGAAACTTAGGATAAGGAGTTGGCAAGGGGTCTACCTCCTTAACCCTGCATCAATCAAGATGAGTCTTGGTATAGAAAGAGATTCAAGATGTCTTAATAAACTACAAAAGCAAATTGTAGAAGAGCATCGAGAAAATGGCATTGACCATAATCTTAAATTAAGTATATATAATAATAGCAGATAAGTGTTTTTTGAGTCTTTCCTATGCAAACATTATTCATAGTACACACACTATTTCAGTGATTCCTTACCAAAGCACAAGGAAGTAGGTTCAATCATTATTTTCCTTTTTTCAAAAAGGGAAAATGAGACTTAGCATGATTGTTAAATAACTTGTCCAATATTTTACAGCAAATAAGTAGCAGAGGTGAGACTAGAACCTGGGTCTCTATGTCCTTCCAGCCATTATCCTACACTGTGTATCCAATGAGAGCATGCACATAAATTTATGTGAAATTCTGAAAGTCTACGCAACCAATAATCAACAATGGTAACTTAGGCAATTAGGGAGTGGGTGGGAAGGTCAACTTTCATTCTCTGCATATTTTTCCAGCAAGCATATATTATTTCATAATACACAAACTTATTTTAAATTATGATTCTGCTATACACGCACATACACATACACACAAACAATGAAAACTCATATCACTGTAGCATTTAGGCCCTGTTTACTGAGCAGCTGCTATATACTAGGCCAAGTGCTAAGTACTTTACATTCAAGACATCACTGAATTCTCAGTGTTTGGAGAGAGGGTATTTTCATTAACCTCCTTTTCAGAGCAGGAACCTGAGGCTCATGGATGTGAAATAACTTCCCCAAGGTCTCATAACAAAGTAGGGACTCTACTCAGGTCTGACCAGTTTCAGAGTATGCTAGGGAGGGCAGAAGATGATGATGATGATGATATAGCAGTTTAAGGGCTTACTATGTGCCTGACCTGTGCTAATGGGTTTTCATGGATGATCTCATCAAATATCCATGTATAAATGGCAAACTCCATTTTACAGATAAGGAAACCAAACCTTAGAGAGAGGAAGACACCAAGCAGAATTGGGACTTATTTTCCCAAGGTCACCGAGCAACATTGGGACTGGAAACCAAATCACCGTATAACAGCCCTGCCATCCACCTCGTTGCTCAGACCAAAAACCCAGTGGTCATCTTGACTCCTTCCTCTCTTTCCTTTTCCTCCCCAAATCTAATCCATTAGCAAGACCAGTTGGTTCCAGCTTTCAAAATACAGGCTTACTTCTCACTATCCAGTTACTGAAGTCCCAATGGACGTCACTGCCATCTCTCACCTGGGCCACTAAGAAGGACTCCTCATTGATCTCCCTGCTTCCATTTCTGCCTCTTGCATTCCCCCTACTCCCAGCAACTCTCTATACAGCAGCCAGAGTAATCTTTTTCAAATCTCTTCCTAAAACTCCTCTCACACAGCCTTCTCAGAGAATCAGGAGAGAGTTAAGCCTTATGAAATAGTTTCAGTGGCTGTTTTCTCAATTTTCCCAAAATTGATACTAGCTACTATCATCCTCTAATACCACAGAAGGTAACCTAATTCATTAGATGCAGGGCACAGGGCTTAATTCTCTCTGAGATCCAAGTGTCAATGGTAGCAAAAATTTCCTGTCACGATTCAAATACCAAGGACCACAGCCGCCAAGGCCCCTGTACCCCACTGTCAACATCATCTCCGCAGGCTTATATCTTATCACCCTTTACCAGAGCACAGGAACTCCTACCTCTTACTTGTGCCTAGGAGCCTCATTCCTGCCTCAGGGCTTTTGCAGGGGCAGCTCCCTCTGCTGGAACAGCCCTTTTGTCAGTCATCCAGGACTTAGCTCAAATACTACCTGCTCAAAGACCTCCCTGACACCTTAACTGAAGAGATGCTGCCAATTCCTGCTGTTCCACTGCCCCTGTTTTGTTTTGTTTTTTACAGCACTCATTTATCCCGATCTGAACATGCCTTCTTTCTGTGTTCACTTTCCTATTGTGTGTCTCTCCAGTTAGAGTTGAGCTCCAAGGGGGCAGTTTTGTTGTATTCATGGCTGAATCCTCAATACCCAGCAGAAAGCTTTTCACAGGAAGCAAGCTATAAGAATGTGTTTAGAAAAATTTATCAGACATGTATTACATGCCAGTCATGTAAAAGAGCTTTGCAATGTATCCTTCTATAAACCCCAGTAGTGTTCCAAAAGAAATATAATGTGAACCACATACATAATTTTTAATTTTCTAATAGCCCGGTTATAAGACGTAAAAGGAAACATGTGAAATTAGCATTGATAATATATTTTATTTAACCCCTATGTTCAAATTATTATCCTCGCAGTATGTAATTGATAAAAGAGAGAGTGAGAAGGAGTTTACATTCTTCTTTACACTCACAGGAATCTCAATTCAGATCCATCATATTCCAAGAATTCAATAGCTACAGGTGGCTGGGGCTACCATATTGGACATTGCAGCTCTAGAGGATAAACTTAAAGTTCAGAAAAGGGATGCCTTGCCCTGGATCACAGAGCTTCCAGGTGATGGAGTTGAGTCTCACATCTGGCTCCTACCTGGCAAATCATCATCATCATCATCATCATCATCATCATCATCATCACCTAAAATTCCCTGGGCACTGAAGAAGGGCCAGGCCTCTACATGCATCACTACAGTCCCTCTTCACAACAACCCATGTTGCAGATGGGGAAACTGAGGCTCAAAGAGGGGACAGTCACTTGCCCAGGCTCTCAAAGTAAAAAAGTGTCAGAGCCAAGGGCGGAATCCAGTTCTGACCTGCCCCTCTACAAAACCCTCCAGGGTGTGTCCAGGAAGATGGTGGACTAAAAAGACACAGGACTCTCTACTCCTCCAAAAAAATAGCTAGAGAACAGGTTGAAACGGCCTGGAAAAAATCTTCTAGGGTTTATGACACCAGGCAAAGGCTGGGCACCGCCTAGAGGAGAGGGAGACAAAGAAGGGGAATCGCAATGACAGAACTGTGAGTTGAAACCAGCGGCTCTGCTGCCAGCACCCTCCTCCACACCAAAGACACTTTAGAATACTTGGGCCTCTGGGCCAGTGGCTACAGACAAAGGAGGCTCCAGAGACCCATCACCCCATGAAAGGGGAGAGAGAGGGACACAACCTAAGGCTGACTCAGCTTCTGACCCACAAATTTGGTTTGCTGTGTCCCAGGCCAGGTAGGACCACACTGTGGTTTGCCCTGGGAGCCAGCAAAGGACTGGAGAAATCCGACCCTTGCAATCTCCCTCTTCTAGCCAGGACTGATTGTTGAGGATGCACCTCCCCAGGAAAAGGGAGAGAGAGAGACACAGCCTAACACAGACTCAGCTCTTGACCCACAAATTTGATCTGCTGTATCCCATGAGCCCTTCCAGGCCAGGTGGGGCCATGGCATTGTTTGCCTTGGTAGCCAGCAAGGGGCTAAAGATATACGACCCTCTCAATCTCCTTCTCTACTAACCGGGACTGATTGTTGAGGACTCAGAGGGGAGTGGAAATATTTCCTACCTGGGAAAAGGTAGGGGGCTGTGAGAGAAAGCTAGAGAACTGTCTCTGAGAAAGTTTGAATTACAAGGCTCTTACCCTCCAAGCAGGAAGCTCTATCACAGCAATCTGCTCTGTGTTGCAACACACTCCCACCAGGCATTGAACGGAGAGGTCTGTCAAAGATCGCCATCTTCTGGCAGACCAAGGAAGTGCATGTGGGAAAATTAAAAATAAGAGAGGCCTTTTCCTGGCTGTTATAGCCTCCCTCCCCAAGGGCCTAGGAAGTGGGTCTGCAACCAATTACTGGGGCCAAAGCGCAGTTTTGAGCAAACACCAGGGAAAATCCTAACAATTTAGGTCGAGCCAAGAATCAAAGAGCAACAGTAACACACAGCTTCCACCACTAAATCCCTACAAAAGTGAAAGAAACTGAGCATCTGGGTAAAATACATCCTAATCAGATGCCTAGACATCAGCAAAAAACTTTGAGCCATACTAAGAAAATGGAAGACCTGGCCTAAGAAAAGGAATATATCAAAGCCCCAACTGAGATGCAGGATTTGTGATAACTAATTAGCAAGAAGCACACAAATTTCCAAAATCAAATTAAGGAGTTGAAAGACAATATGGATAGAGATAAACAACATCAAGAAGACATTGAGTAAGTTCAAAGAAGAATCTGAAATCCTGAATAGAAAAGTAACAGAGCTCATGGGAATGAAAGGCACAATAGGTGACATCAAAAACACATTAGGGGGGGCTGGCTGTAGCCCAGTGGATAGGGTGCCAGTTCACCACATGGGAGGCCCCGGGTTCAGTTCCTGGGGACCGCTCCAAAGCGGGCAGACCACCTTGAGAAGGGCAACCGCTGTGGGCGGGGCAGAGCCGTCATGGGCAGGGCAAAGCCACCATGGGCAGGGCAAGTCACCCTCGAACGGAGCAGATCCGCCCGTGACTGGAAGCAGACCCGCCCGCGAACAGAGCAGAGCCGCCTGCGCGGTGACCTGACTTGGCGCGTCGCCTCAACAGGGGGTGACAGAGCAGACACAGAAGAACACAGAGAAATGAATGCAGCAAGAGCAAGCAGAGAGCGGGGGATATGTAACAACAACAACAAAAAACCACATTAGGGGCCGGCTGTAGCTCAATTGGTAGGGTACCGGTTTACCACATGGGAGTCCCCGGGTTCGGTTCCTGGGGCCTCCTTGAGCGGGCAGACCGCCTTGAGAAGGCAAGCCACCGTGGGCAGGGCAAAGCTGCCGTGGGCAGGGCAAGCCGCCCACAAGCAGGGCAGGCCGCCCGCAAGCAGGCAAGACCGCCGCGCAGTGAGCTGACTCGGTGGGTCGCCGCAACAGGGGGGAGATAAGCAGACATGGAAGAACGCAAAAATGAACACAGCAGGAACAAGCAGAAAGGGGGGGAATATATAATAAATAATAATAAAAAAACATTAGAGGCATATGTATTTGTAATGATTTCAGAGTTTTATTTATTTGTGAATTCCAAAAATATAGATTGGATTGTTCTTGTAAGCTAATCTGTTCATCTGGGCATGATTGAGCTGTGATAAGGGCATTAACTGGGCCCCGCCCCTTGGTGGGTGTGGTCTCAAGTATAAAGGCTAGGCAGTAGATCTGAGTTGCAGAGATTTAGAGAAGCAGATTTGAGAAGCAGTTCTGATGTTGGAGTGAGCCGTTCGCCCGATAGTCTACAGCTGCCTTGTGGAGAGACGCAACGCATAGAAAGCCTCATGGTCTACAGCTGAACTCGTGAAGGAAACAGAAGCTAAGCCCAGAGAGAAACGCAGCCCCGGGAACAAAGGAATCCAGAAGCCTGAACCCTGGAGACGTTGGCAGCCATCTTGCTCCAACACATGGACTTTGGTATGGGAAGAAATTTATGCTTTGTGGCCTGGTAACTGTAAGCTTCTACCCCAAATAAATACCCTTTATGAAGACTGACCAATCTTTGGTATATTTCAAAAGGCACTCCTGTGGCTGACCAAAACAGTATTAGTCAGCTAAAGGGGTGCTGATGCATAGTACCAGAAATCAGTTGGCATTTATAAAAGGTATTTATTTGGGGTAGAAGCTTACAGTCACAAGGCCATAAAGCATCAGTTACTTCCCTGACCAAAATCTGTTGCCATGTGTTGCAGTAAGATGGCTGCGGGTCTCTGCGAGGGTTCAGCCTTCCTCTTCCTCCTAAGGCTCCACAGCCCCAGCTCCTTTCCAGTGTCAGCTGTAGGCTGCTATAAGGCTCGTCTCTCTCCCAGGGACTCCTTTCTTTCCGGGCTCAGCTGCTCTGCTCTGCTCTCTTCACAAAGTCAGCTGTAGACTATCAGGCTCATTATCTTCTAGGCACCTCAGCCATATCAAATGGAGCCTTCTCTCTTTCCTCACACATCTGCTTCTCTGTGTATTTACTTCCCGGAGCTCCAGCATCAAAACTCCAACTCTCTCCTCTGCCATGTCATTTCACGTCCTACTGACATGGCCAAATCAAAGCCTTGATCATAATTTAATCAAGTAAAAATGAAACCTCTGAATCTAATATGCCCAGAGGAAAAGACCAGTTTACAAACATAATCCAAAATCTGCTTTTGGAATTCATAAATAGCATCAAATTGCTACAGCATACAACAGCAGACTCTAAATGAAAGAAGAAAGAATAAGTGATATTGAAGACAGAACAGCTGAAACTGAAGAAAGAAAAGAACAGAGAGAGAAAAGGATGAAAAAAATTGAGCAGGGGCTCAGAGAATTGAATGACAACATGAAACGCAATAACATATGTGTCATAGGAGTTCCAGGAGAAAAGAAGGGAAAAGGTACAGAAAGAGTATCTGAGGAAATAATAGCTGAAAATTTCCCAACTCTCACAAAAGAAATAAACTTATATGTCCAAGAAGCGTACCATACCCCAATCAGAATAAATCCGAATAGACCTACTCCAAGACATATACTACTCAGAATGTCAAATGTCAAAGATAAAGAGAAAATTCTCAGAGCAGCAAGGGAGAAGGAAACCATCACGTACAAGGGATGTCCAGCAAGACTTAGTGCAGATTTCTCTTCAGAAACCATGGAGGTGAGAAGACAGTGGTATGATACAACTAGGATACTGAAAGAGAAAAACTGCCAGCTGAGAATTCTTTATCCAGCAAAACTGTCCTTCAAATATGAAGGTGAATATAAAACATTCACAAACAAACAGAAACTAAGATAGTTTGCAAAAAAGAATCCACATTTACAGGAAATATTAAAAGAAGCCTTAGAACCTGAAAGAAAAAGACAGGAGAGAGAGGCTTGGAGGAGAGTATAGAAGAAAGAATAGCAGAAAGGACAACCAAAAGAGTAAAAAGACAGACAAAAATGTGACATGACATATGAAAACCAGAGATTAAATGGTGGAAGGAAGTAGTGCATTTACAGTAATATTATTGAATGTGAATGGATTAAAATCCCCAATCAAAAGATACAGGCTGGGCCTGGCTAGATAGCTCAGTGGATAAAGAGCGCGCTGAGGTACCACATGGGAGGCCCCGGGTTCGGTTCCCGGGGACCTCTCCGAGTGGGCAGACGGCCTTGAGAAAGGCAAGCCGCTGTGGGTGGGGCAGAGCAACGTGGGCAAGGCAGAAAGCTGCCACGGGCAGGGCGGAGTCCCCACGGGCATGGCAAAGTCACCCGTGAAAAAGCGGAGCTGCCGCCTGCGAACCGCCGCGGAAGCCAGGCAGCCCGCAAAAAAAAAAAACATGGAGGACTGCTGCCCGCAAAACATGGAGCAGAGCCGGCCGTGAAAATGGAATGGAGCCACCCTCGAACGGAGCAAGCCACCGCTGCGGAGGGCCGACTCGGCGTGTCGCTGCCAAGATGGGGGGAGACAAGAAGCAGACATAGAAAGACACAGAAGAAAGGACACACAGCAAGAGCAAGCAGAAAGGGGTGGGGGGGATATGTAATAAATAAAAAATAAATCTTTAAAAAAAAAAAGATACAGGCTGACAGAATGGATAAAAAAACATAAGCCATCAATATGCTGCTCACAAGAAACTCACCTTAGACCAAGGTCTACAAACTGGCTGAAGTGAAAGGTTGGAAAAAGATACTCCACACAAACAGTAACCAAAAAAGAGCAGGGACAGCTATACTAATATCGGACAAAACAGACTTTAAAGGCAAAAAAGTTATAAGAAATACAGAAGGCCATTATATATTTTTAAAAAGAGAAAATCCACCAGGAAGAAATAAGTCATAAATATCTATGCACTTAACCAGGGTGCACCGAAATACATGAAACAAACTCTGGCAAAACTGAAGGGAGAAATAGATATCACTACAATAACCATTGGAGACTTCAGCACCCCACTAACATCATTAGATAAACCAACTAGACAGAAGATCAACAAGGAAACTGAGAACTTGAACAATATGATAAACAAGTTAGACCTAACAGACATATACAGTAAATGCTGCATCCAAACACAGTGAATTGTACATTCTTCTCAAGTGCCCATGGATCTTTCTCCAGGATAGACCACATGTTAGGGCACAATGCAGTGCTCAATAAATACAAAAATACTGAAATTATACAAAGCACCTTCTCAGAACATAATGGAATGAAACTGGATATCAATAGTAGACAGGAAAAAAGTAAATTCGCAAATGTGTGGAGGCTGAACAACACACTCCTAAATAATCAGTGGGTCAATGAAGAAATTGCAAGTGAATTCAGTATGTTAAGACAAATGAAAATGAGAACACAACTTATGAAAACTTACAGGATACAGTGAAGGCAGTCTTGAGAGGGAAATTTATAGCCTTAAATACCTTTATTTAAAAAAAGAAAGAGCTAAACTCAAAGATTTAACTGAATAACTAGAGAAACTAGAAAAAAGAACAGCAAACCAACCCCAAAGCAAATAGAAGGAAAGAAAGAGTAAAGATTAGAGCAGAAATAGATGAAATTGAGAAGAAAAAAACAATAGAGAAAATCAACAAAACCAAAAACTGGTTCTGTGAGAAGATTAATAAAATTAAAAAAAAAAACCCTAGCTAGACTAACAAGGGAAAAAAGAGAGAAGATGGTAATAAATAAAATCAGAAATGAAAGGGGGGGGGCATTACGACTGACCCCACAGAAATAAAAATAATAATAAGGATATTTTGAGAAACCGTATGCCAACAAATTAGACAACCTAGATGAAATGGGCAAATTCCTAGAAACACACAAACAAAATACACTGACACTACAAGAAATACTAGAACTTAACAAACAAATCACATTTAAAGAGATTGAATCCTTTCCTCCCCGCATGGGACATGACTCCCAGGGATGAGCCTCCCTGGAACTGAGGGATTGCTACCAAGTGCCAACTGGCAATGCGACTGGAAAAAGACCTTGAATAAAAGGGGGGAAGGTAAAGACAAATGAGTTTATAAGGCTAAGAGATTTCAAAATGAGTTGGGAGGTCATCCTGGAGGTAACGCTTATGCACATCTCAGTAGGATCTCACAGAATTCCAAAGTGGATATCACCCCAAATAGTGGGGCTCCTGAGGGCTCTGAAGACACCCAGGTCCTATGTCAGGGCAGATAGCTCCAGAGTTTGGTGCCTTGCCAGTGTGCCCTACTTTGGAGTTTGTGCTCCTGAGAGTGAGAGTTGGGTTCAACTATGTCTTCCTTGCACATGGCTCATCTTTCCCTTCTATTCAAACCTATAATTGGTGCTGGAGTTTGTATGTGTATGTCCAGAGACTTGAGTCTTTGGGCTGTCCATGTACCAGCTAGGCCCGGAACCTCAGTGGAGCAGCAACTCCTACTCTACAGCTCATTGGATTCACCCAGGACAACTGGCAGGGAGATGATGATGGACAACAGCGATCAGAGGAACTGGAGAGAGTCTGCAGCTGCAGGCAGGATAATCCCATCCATCTTCCCCATAGGATATAGCCCCCTCTCAATTGGAGGTGGAGTGGATATCACCATCCCAGATTCCTCAGGATGGGGGGAAGAGCTGTGGAATAGAGT
>PVKH010033262.1:0-12044 GCA_004027955.1 Chaetophractus vellerosus | reverse complement strand
GGTCCTAAATCAGGGCGATTTGCGCAACACAAACGTGGGCCAATCCTGTAAATCCACCTCCACCCCCTGCTCTACCTGGGCTGGGATAGTTCAAAGTCTTTATCTCAAGGGAAGCAATTGGGTGGGAAAGGGTTGATGCGACTCCGATCTTTGAGGTCAGTGTCCTGCTCCACAGCTGAACTGGGTCCGGGACAGAGTGTGGTGGCTTACTTTGGCCTGGAGACGAGGAGGTTGCATTTATTTGCGCACAGAGCATTTCGCCCTTTGTCTGTAAGAGGGTTCGGTAGAGTTCCAGAGACGCTTCTTCGCAGATCACTAGAATGGCATTATTTAAAATAATAACTTCTGATGGGAGGACTTTTAATTGGTTCCGTCAATATATTAGAAAAGAGTGAACCGAGGTGTGGGTTTCTAGACTCGTTCCAAAGAGGCCTGTCAGCTCTTTCTTACACAAGGGTACCGAGATCGTCAGGTTTTCAGTCCAGCCTCCGCGAGAACCTGCTTCCAAAAGCAGGGCACAGATGTCTTTACAATCAATAGGTGATTGTCGCTGGGGGCAGATTAGAAACCTGGTTTTATGTTTGCTGTGAGGAAGGATCAGGATAGGGCTTGGCTTTTCGGAAGTCTAGTTTTATATAATTGTTTGCAGGTAGTGAATGTTTATCAACTGCTAACTTTAGAAAAGAGGCAGCTTGCTGTCAGAGATGTATGTCCTAACCCTCCAGAAGACTGCAACTAGGAATGTCCTGCTCGCTGGGCCTTCAGATTTCCTACAAGTTACTGGCTTTAATTTCCTCCACAAATTCCAATTAAATATTTCTAGCCAACATTCCACCTCCCACAATTAAAAAAAAAAAAACATTGCTGGTAGGGCATCTCTGTCAGTAATCCATTAATAACTGCTCATTAAGTAATCATCAGGAAGCTGTCTTTATGTGGAGAAAAGTAAACATTCAAACAGTGTAAAGAAAATTCTGAAGCTATATTTCAAGTGTTGCTGAACAAAATAGAGCCAGAAGTAAAATATTTTCTTAGATGGTTACCTCTTGTGATTCCCTCCTCCTCTGACCCCCACTCCCCATCCTGGGTGAATTAGTGACAAGTGTTATGACCCAGAAGCTCTTGAGGCTTTCTGGGCTTCTGGGACAGGCATACGCATCACCAAGACTTTTTTCCCCATATTTTCTGATAATCAGGAATTGGGAAACCCAGATGCAAATGCAAAGGCAGAAACTTTGAGTAGGCTTCATAAACTTGAAGGATACAAGATTGAAACACCTTTGTTAACATTTTTTAAAATTTAGAAGTACTGGGTTTCCCATCAACAATAGTGTAGCTTTTGCTTTTTAGAGAAACTTTGAAGGAAAGTTTCATGCACCATTATTAAAGAAGTTTTATATGATAGTTTTGCTTTACCATAAATAACATATTTGATTTATACCCCAATACAAATGTTAACATTTACTTATTTTAATAACAAATTGGTAACTAAATTAGTATCAGTCTTAACAACACCTATTCAGATACGTATTTGCATCCATTGTATTTTAAATTTGTGTTCCCAAGTCTTGAAACCTAATTTTACAGCAACAAAAATTTTATAGCCCCAAGAAAATATAAAGCTACAGGGTCAGTCTTAATGAAAATGACATTCAAACCCCAATATATTTGCTGATTTCTAAAGATCGTATATAAAGAATTTTAAAAAGTGATTCAATACAGTGTGTCATTCTAGATATAAAGAAAATTAAAACTTTTTTCAGCTAGTAATTCACATTTTATAAACTTGTAATTGACTTTTAGGAATGTAATATGGTCTATATACTTTTTATACTTTTCACTAAAATAGTCTTAAGAAATAACAGTGTGAGCCCGAGCCCATTAACTGTGATATTTTCACTGAAATGACTGGTTTCCCTCTGATGTAAAGTACGCGTTATGGTCTTCAACTAATATAGAGTTAAAATTTATCCTAGTAAGTTAAGTTTAAAAATTGTATATACATGGATCTGTTGGGATTCTGCAAATTTATACATTAAGTGAGGTTTTAAATTGTGAACAATAATATCAGTGCCACTGTGCATTAAACCTTTCAGATAAAAACATGAGGAAATAAGAGAATTAATACCAAAGTTGAAACCCTCGGGTTCTGGACACATTGAGACAAAACCTAGGCTCAGAAACATTAGTATTATTAATGCCAAAGTTGTTAGTGATTGAGGTGGCTTAAAATATATTTTTTTATCATCCTGCTAATATGAGCACATATCTTAAGACTGAAACGTTTCTGAATTTATCCCACAAAGACAAAAAATATAAAGGTTTTCAAGTAAATTGGAATTAATTTAATTGACTAACAAAACATTTTATTGTAATGTTAAACTTTATAGGAAAGTAAATATTGGGCATGGACTTTGTACTTAATAATTAATATAGGTGTTTTATTCTAAATGTAATTCTATTCTATACATTCCTATCCAAAGGATAAAATTTAAATAAACTAATGAAATGTCTTTTGTGATGTAATAAATGATGACTTTTGATAAAATGAGTACTCTACACATAATTACAAAATCCCTGCAATTTTATAATCATCATCCAATTACAGCTTCTTGCAAATATTTATCTTTCTTTGAATAGAATCTCTGACTTAACAGAATCTTTAGCAGATAATAGCAGTCTTTGGAGGCGTCTGTTGATACACACAGATACACAATATGTATATGTATGTGCCTATAACCACCCACTCAGACAAGAAGAATGAATATTTGAGAGAGAAAATCATTCTTATCTTTGCTTTCACAATCCAGACTTCCAAATTCAAACATATTTAGCAAAACAGAATCAACTTTCCAGAGCATGCAAAGGGAAGAGATGAATACACGTGGTACTTAAGTAGCATAAAAAAGTGACTGTTAATAGCATCTATTTATAAATAATCTACACAAAACTCCATTATACTACCTGATGATAATTAGAGGGAGAGGGAATCAAAGAATTCAAGGCTGCCAAATAAATAAAATATTCCTTCTCAAATTAAGCAACAAATTCATACATAACAAGGCTTATGCCATGAATTTGAAGGATGTCTCCTTTGTAGCACAAGACAAAGGGAGCATAGAGGAATAAATATTGATTGAACTAATCATCTGATGAATAGAAATGAGATTTACCAGTGCACCAATATAATAGGCTATGTTAACTAGTTCTTTCATAGCGCATATGCTGCCCTTTCAACCCTTGACCCCATCCATTCAACTCTTAATGAGGGAAACCACAGGTGTTATAACGGCATTTATAGTGAAGCAAACTAAATATAATAACCACGTGGTTAACTAATGGCACTGGGGGATAGATTCTTATGAAAGGAAAGATTGTGATCATAATGTCACAAAATTATTGTGCACTTCAGACCACTTAGAATTCTGGCTTGTTCCTTTCACCTTTAAAATATATCTGTGTGGCCTTCAATATTTCTAGCCCCAGATTTGGTGTCTCAGTAATAGGTGCAAAATTATTCATGTTTATCTGAGGAACTGAAAATGTTATTCAATATATATTTTACCTGCATCATTTTACACCTTGCATAGTAAACATGTAAAACATTATCCTGTATTTTATGCTTAACACAGCATGCCTTATTCTTGGTTAGTGGCTATTTTATAAATATTGGAAATGGAATATAACTTAATAATTATCATGATGATTATAAGATACATTTTGTTTTTAAAATTGAATTGGGATTTTTTTTTCTCAGCACAAGCATTTCTTACAAAAGGAGAAATGAATATATCACCCCTTGCCAAAACATGCGGCTAAACACTTATTTAAAAAACATCCTTTATAAAAGAGAAAATAGTAACGTGCTATGACTTAAGCGTGTTCACCTCTGCACAGTGAATATTTTGTTAACTGGCTGGGTATGCTGACTTTGTAAGTTACTTTACTAGGAAGAGTATTCATTAATGTCATTTTTGAGGGATTTGTTATCATGTGTAGTTCCGGGTTATATTTCTCTAATTTAGAGGAATCACAGACATCAGCAAAGAAAGAACAAATATAATCTGACTGTTTACTGAATTATGGGTTTTGTTACGAACCTACTTATTACTGTTTGCTCATGTGAGCCCAATATCCTGGCACAGTGGGATATATAAAAGAGTTGGGATGCTGGAAGAAAATGGTTACTACAGATTTTATTTATAGTAAAGCTTTTGTAAATGAATATTGCAATAAAACAATTATGTTTTCTAAAAATTTTCATACAAATGTCCAATGATGCATCCTTCTTTTAAAGACTGTTACACCATTGCCTGGATTTCATTTGGATTATGTGGTAATATTATGACAACAGCAGAAATATAATATTTTAATATTGAAGTAGGACTGTGAAAGGCACGCTCTGAATTTGGGCACAAAACTGTCCTTAAAAAAAGAAACAACAAAAGCTTTTTAAAAAGGCCTTGGCATTTATAACCAGAAAACTTGGCATGAAATAATGAGTATTATTGGCTGCAAAAAAAAAAAAAAAAAAAGTAGAATCTTATTTTATTTTAATCATCTGGCCAGGTTTTTTTTAATTTAAAATTATATTCAAATACAAATTGCTCTCCTTCTTATTTGTAACCAGCTAATTTTGATTTGCACCTGTTCTGAAAACTTTGTCAAACTCATTGATCAGCTCGATCTTAGGAACCCAAAGTGAGATACACTCTCTAGTATGAGAATGAAGTCATCTCCTCAAGTGTTTCAGTTTTGAGTCTTAATTTTAAAGGGACAGCCTCAAAGACTTCATCTTTTATAACTTTATATTTACAAATATACATGTTATGTGACTTACAAATATATTTATCCATGCTTTATTGAGCATCCACCCAAAACCAGACACAGGACTGAGCCCTGAGGATACTCAAGTTGATTTATCACAGTCAAAGCTATGCACAAAGTGGCAGCAGAACAGAATGCTGTGGGGATGCTATCAAAAAGTCAGAACAGCTCTCACAGGTAAAGTAATATTTGAGATGGACCTTGAATGATGAGTAGAAGTCCATCTTTTGGTCAATTTGTTCATCATAAATGAGGCCTTTTAAATTACTGCTTGTTATATTCTTCAGTTGCCTTTTATTGTTGGCACTATGTGAAACTGAGTCTGCTGAGTTAGAACTATTCAGAAGAGAGCACATCATGATGTAGAACAAGTACTAGTATTTTTCTGCAGTAACACTATCACTAGTAAAATGATTCTCACGTGAAAAAAATGTTTAATGTTAAGATTGGTTCTTAAATTACAAAATGAAAATGTACTAAAGGACATAAATATCGGTGTGAGGAAGAATATAAGATGGTTATATTTATATAGCATCACCAGGAAAGGATAGGGAAAAATATTTTACAATCTCCTAATTCGTTTGTTTTTATAAGGGAACTTCTTATTAAAAATAAGAAAATGGCTAATATATATTGAATTTCATTGCCTTTAATGTTTAAGATATTACCTGAAAGTAACAATATCTGCTCTAGAGAGTATTTTAGATTACTAGCTAGCAGGGAGAATAAAATCCATGGAAACGTAGAGTACATAGGCAGTGTCTGAGGACCATAATACATTCTTCAAACTCGTCCATTGCCAGGACTTGGATATAAAATTGTACTCTGAAAATTAAACTGTAAAATCAACACATAATAGTCTTGCTGACTTTTGAGCCAGCCTCTCTCTTAAGCATCTTTAAAGAAGGAAAATTCTTAGGACTCATAATAAAAATCTATGTGTCAGAGGCAAATATTCTTCATGTTTAAGCCAGCAGTATCCAGGAATGAATCCCCAATCAGGCTGAAAGAAGTATCCAGTGCACTTCACAGTTAGGCTCCTCATTTTGAAGTGATAATTTGGTGTTCTGGTCTCATACATTAGCTCTTGTGAACTTAATTAGCATGAATCTTCATAATAACCTCTGATCTACTCTGAAACACTAGCAAGATCAAGTTTCTGAACCTGCAAAGCTGGAAGCCAGACCTGAGCTGGGGAGAATTCACAAAAGTAAATGTCACCATTTGAGACTTCCAGGAAGCCAAACTGCCACTCTTGGTCACAACCCTCTGCATTAGCATGAAACTCATCTTCAAGTTTCTACATAATAAGGAAGAGCACTGAATCATGCTTTCAGCCCCCCAAAAGAAATAACTTTTTGAAAATGCTGATTATTAGTTGAAATTTATTAGACTAAGGAATGGTGTGCTTCTGTTACAACATCTTGATGATAAAATGGCTATTGATTTGATCTATTTGTATCTTGGAACTGGAAGAAATCAAGAAGTGGCTGAATGGCCCCATCTCTTGGGGCTTTACTAAGGAGGTGAAAGGGGCTGTAATTTTTAGAAGCTTTTATTGAACAGTTATTTCATAAGGCAACTGGGTCTCTTCTCAAGCCCCTTTCCCCAAGCCCCTTGTTACAGTTTCTCCCTGGTGCTCATATGTTACGTGACACTGGACACATATGGCCTCTTCATGGTTATGCTTGGGCCAGTATGTTCTTCTGAGTGGGAAATGTAAACAGAATGTTTGGAAAACAGTGGATTTTACTTGCAGTGCTGTGTGAAATTGAAGAATCTAGTTTTGCATTCTAGCTTTTATGAAAATATACCTATTCATAGTAAACATTAGACCACTGTTTTTATCTTTCCATTAAAAAGACTATTTAAAGACGATCTTATGAAATGGCATCAGAATGTGTTGTTGCCTGTTATTAACTCTGAGAACACAAAATTCAGACAGGAATACAATTTTTATTTGTCTAAATATTGGGGGGAAAATAAGTGAACTGAGATATTTGAGAAACTTCATTTAAAATGTGTTTAATTTAACCTGTCCAAAGCATGAATTGTAAAAGTGCCTCATAAGGATTTTGTAATACTGCATTAGCATGAAAATATTGTAAATTTCCCACCTAAATTCCATTAGATAGCTGAGCCAGAATGAACACTTGATCATATTTTACCCTCCAGCAGCTGTTGGCTTCTAGATTCCAGAACCAAACAATAACACACAAAGTTTAAAAATATTAGGCAGGTTAAATTTCTAATGAATAATTGACTATCAGTAACATTATTTCAGGTCAAATAAAATTATTACACAGAACATTTCTTGTTAACATGTACAGAAGTTGTGCCTGGCACATAGCAAAGGAATTAAACACTTAAAACACACACACTCACACACACACACACACAACGGGAGAAGAAACCTTTTCCAAATTTCCACAGTTGTTGAGTATGAGCAAATGCCACATAGTCTGGTTGAATAGAGCAACATTTGTTCAGGAAAACACATCGTATCATTAAGGTACAGTACAATAAATTTTTTAAACAAAAATAAAATACTTTAAATGAATTTATTTAGAAACTTCTAGGATTTAAACCTATTGATTAGTTTGCTCTAAAATAAAATTTAAAACAGTCCAATATTCTGTTTGTTTGTTTCTTAAGGCTGACTACTTTTTAAAAAGTTGCATTGTATGCACTCTCACTTATAGATATATGCTTTCATTCCTGTGAGAAAAAAAAAAGTTAAGTACCAAAGGCAAGGGGCTTTTGGTGTAAGTGTTTCCAAGGACAGCCCAGAAATATCAATAATAAGAATGCTATTAAGATAATATTAAGGGAACCTGCTGTGGCTCAATTGGTTGGGCTCCAGTTTGGTTCCCGGGGCCTCCTGGTGAAGGCAAGCCACCACGCGGTGAGCTGACGCAGCAGGGGGAGACAAGCACACACAGAAAAACGCAAAGCAAATGAACACAGCGAGCACAAGCAGCAAAGGGGGGATATACAAATAAATAAAAATAAATCTTAAAAAAAAAGATAATATTAACACCCTTCCAGTTTTATTTTTGTTTTGTTTTGTTTACTGATATTACTAAAGATCAGGTACAGTCTAGCCGCCACCAATATTGTGAACAAACTAAATTTATTCTAAATAAACTAGAAGTTATGTTATTGGTTTTAGAAAGTGTTCTTTTGTAATGAAATTAATTGATTCTGAATTTCTTTCCACCAAAGTTTTGTAGCATCCTCATTTTCATTAATGATTTTGAAAGATTATCTCATGTGGTTGACTTGAGTGTTGATTTAGAATCAAAGATACACCTTTTTATCATAATTCAAGGATTAAAAGTAAAAGAAATATATGACAAAGTTAGAAATGAGACACACAGTATTGGATCAGCTTTTAAATGTGATTCAGCAAATCTCGATTACTAACCTTTATAGTGTATATATAGCGATGCCCTCCAAGATCATAGTCCCAAGCCCAACAAAAATGGGCTTTCTTATAAAAATTCCCTAGAATTCCTTAGATAGCATTTGTTTCATTTGAATTTCTCAAATATCCATGGTTGATTTTATCCCTTTTTCTCAAAGGAGAAATCTAGATTTCTTGTCCATAGTATTTATTAAAAGAAGTTGAGAGCAGAATTTGACTTGAAACAAGGGTTTCTGACTCCCAGTCCAGTTCTATTTCCATTAGTCTCTGTTTCCTCTCTTAGGCCATACTATTTTATGCCCATAGCAGACATCACTAATTCATTATGGCATTTCCTGCTCACAAAATCCAGATGCACCATTATCTTACACCATTTGACCAGTACTGGCCCTTTAGATACAATCTATTTACCAACACTGTCATGAGTGTTTGGACCGTGTAAAGAATAAATAATCATACAGTACAACTATATGTTATTCAGTCATAAGATCCCCTTGGCCAAACCATAGCTTGCCATAGTTTTCACTTCCAAAATGATGATGATGACATTTTACCAGTCTCAGGAAAAATTAGAAAAATAATTACTATGAAAAATCCTACAGATTCTGAGTAGGAATTCCTCAGATAAAATTATTACAAATTAAAAATATATATAATAAAATTTTTTACCATAATTATTCCCCTGAAAGTTCTAAAAATTTAATTTCATAAACTCAAATACATCTTCTTTTACATCAATGTCAACCTTTTAGTCAACTCTCATATTTCCAGATATTCCCTCTGCTAAGAATCTATATCTACTTTAAGAAAGCAATTTTGTGGGAAATAGTTACAAAAACCCTTAATGTCTAAATATGAAATTCCTCTTAATTCAGTAACCAACAAGCCCTTGCCTATTAGTTTATGCTGCTTGTCCATTCTGTCCTCTAGTTTTTTTTTGTTTGTCAGCTATCTTTGGCTGTAAGCATTTCAAGCAAATGAATGGTTTGAACAGCTTAGCATATCACCATTTACCAACCTGAATTTTTTTTTAAAGATTTATTTATTTATTTCAACTCCCCACCCCCACCCATTGTCTGCTGTCTGTGTCCATTCGCTATGTATTCTTGTGTGTCTGTTTGTCTTCTCTTTAGGTGGCACCAGGAACCAATCCTGGGACCTTCCAGAGTGGGAGAGAGGTGCACAATCTCTTGCACCACCTTAGCTCCCTGGTTTGCTGTGTCTCTTATTGTTTCTCCTTTGTCTCTTTTTGTTGCATCATCTTGCTGTGCCAGCTCTCCGCTCGGGCCAGCTCGCTCCGCAGAGCCGGCTTGCCTTCACCAGGGGCCCTGAGAATCAAACCCTGGACCTCCTATATAGTAGACGGGAGCCCAATCGCTTGAGCCACATCCGCTTTCCCTCAACCTGAATTTAATTAATTTTTTCTGATTGACTGGGATTGCCATTTCCATCAACCACCATTTATATCAAAGGCCTATTATCATCCTATCCACTTCTATGTTTTGTACATGCATAAATATTTTCCTTAAAAAAAGAACCTTGACAACATTAAGAAGATGATGTATCTAATTGTTTCCAGCAATGTAATGGGGGGAAAAAATTAAATGAGACATTAATTTTAAAGAAATGCAGAGTTCTGCTTGTTCTAAAGAATTTTGCAACTTAATGTGTTGTGTGTTTGGGCTGAAACATAATATTCTTTACATCAAGTTATCACTGATATAAATTTGTGCTTTCAAATTAAGTCCATTCACATTTCTTTATAAGCATCTTTATTAATCCACTGTTACTGACTTTTCAGGCCTCTTTAATATAATTTTTGCTTAACAAAATATAGCTCAAAACACTGACCCTACCCCTTCATTTATTCTCCAGGACTTGAACTGATCTTATTATATAATGGTCCTGACTCACATAACTCAACGAAATTTGACCACAATGCAAGGAACTACATCAGATTCTAGATTAGGTTGTCCTTACCTCATATTTAGTATCTAGTGCATTTAATAATATCAGGTTTGAAAAATTGTAAACTTACTTCAGGCGTTTGTCTTTGTTATATTGCATGTAAAATACCTTCTTTGCTTGCTCTGTCTTTTAGAAATAACAGTATATTTCTTCACACTCATTAATTCTGTCAGTCTTTGTACTGCAGCTGCTCCTAAGGAAAATTCTGAAAACCTTTAAGAAAGGAAATACATAAACCTGAGAGGAGCTGACAGATGCAGTCTCGTCTCCTTACAAATGGAATCGCAGATAAAATTTATAATATTGCCTTGCCTGTGTTTGGAGCTCTGTAGTTCTCAGCAAGCTTTTGTAGACACTGTCTGAGTGAGCCACACAGGAATCTTGTGAGAGATGCAGGACAGGGAGGAACAGTTATGTGTCCTCAGTAGCTGAACCGAACAAAAACCCAAAATAGAAGCAGAGTGCTTTTTACAACAGCTTAAAATGGCATTTTCTTCACTTTAGAAATTAGCACCAAACCCAAAACATAAACAGTCAGCTTATAAAAGAGGAAATATAAACGGTTATATAACATTGAAGGAAAAAAAGGAATTCGACCTCACTTATTGAACAATTACGGCAATAATGAGGGGCATCTTCACCTGCCAGGGGTGTGGCCAATTGGACAACCTCATTCTATAATGGGAGTTTATCTTGCTACAAACTTTTGAAAAGCCTAATGTTGAACCTAAACTCTTAAAAAGGATCACACGCTTTGGCCCTGTATTTCATCTTCTGGGACTCTTTCCAAAGGAAGTAAACTACAGTAACAGTAAGACTTTAAACCTGAAGACTTGTGCCCAAAGACTTTTATTGCAGCCTCTTTGTGGTGTTTTCGGTAATGAAGGGACCCTTTCCCTGAAACAAGGCTCTTTCCGGCACCCTTTCACTCCACACGCATTCACCGTACGTTCGTATGTCTTCGTCATGTATTCAGTAAGCTTCAGTTTGTATTGAGTATCCATATGTAGCTGACAGCATGTTTTAGACACTAGGGATAAAATGGTGAACAATAAAGACATGATCCCTGACCTCAATAAATCTAAAGGCTAAAAAATTTTCAAAAATCAGAATGTAAAACTGTATATACTGATCTGAGTCAAAACTGTATGATATGAATTACAAAAAATGCATAAAAAGGGAATTAAATAAAATTTATTTAAAATGTTCTAAGTCAACTCTGGACATTAATATATCAGGTCATTTTTTGATTCTGACTTTTCTTTACTTTCAAACTTTCCCATGGAGTCTCTGTATATTGGTCCTAAGTATCAGGTAAAGTAGATACTCAGCTACTCTGTCGTAGTAGTAAGGCTCCTGCTTTATCTACGACTCGTTCAATTCCAGTTCATCCACTGGCGTGAAGGCAGCTAGTAGGAAGTTAATAAGGTTAAGGGTGAAAGTTTAGTGGCTCATTGAGAAAATTAAGTTATTTGATATTTGCCCAACTACTCATTCATTCATCACCAAATGTTTATCAAGAAATTATTATGAACCAGACACTAAGTGTTGGAGATAAAAGGGGGACAGGATTCAGTCCCATCCTCTAAAGACCTTAGAGTCTAGTCTTCTTGAAAACGATATGCTGGGAACCGGCTGTAGCTCAATTGGTAGGGCTCTGGTTTACCACATGGGAGGCCCCGGGCTCGGTTCCTGGGGCCTCCTGGAGAAGGTAAGCCTCCTGGTGAAGGCAAGCCACCATGTGGTGAACTGCCTCAGCAGGATGATGGAGCGGGTAAGACAAGCAGACACAGAAAAACACAAAAAAGCAAATGAACACAAC
>PVKH010033261.1:0-12038 GCA_004027955.1 Chaetophractus vellerosus | reverse complement strand
CATCCTCCATTAGTGTGGCACATTAACTGCAATTGGTCAATGCATCTTGAATATTGCCATTGTGCATGGACAATAGTTCACATTGTAGATTACACTCTCTCCCACACAATTCTGCAGGATATGGGAAGATATACAATGGGATATATTTGTCATATCAATGACATTCAGGGTGATTCCCAAGTCCCCCAAAAAACCCACATTACACCTCTCCTTCCCTCACCCTGCCCCCAGAGCCCAATGTCCATGGCCTATACATCAATGCTGCAATTTCTTCCATTGCTAGAATCACAAGTGTATTGTACAATACCAGTAAGTCTACCCTAGTCCATAGCTCATCCCCAAATCCCAAGGATTTTGGTGTGGTGATGTCCACCCCACCTCTAATTAAGAGGGGCCTTTGATACCATATATCTGATAGTTGGGGCTCTCTTGTTTCCATGGTATGGTTGTTTTCACTTTATCCCAACCTTGTACCCTGTCTGCAGACATAATAAATATAAGTTCATGTTTAAAATTTTTCTCTACAACTCTGGTTATCCTAAAAGGCTCAGCTTTGGGAACTAACCATCCTTGGCAGAGAGGGAATATTACCAAGCTCCAAATAATGATGCATTTGGAAAAATTCCTTGAACAAAAGGGGGGGAATATTGAATACAAATGAGTTTTTATGGCTAAGAGATTTCAAGGTGATTTGGGACATCATTCCAGAGGTTAAATTTATGCCCAACTAAGGAGTATTTCACTGACTGCCACAATAAACATCTAGAGATATTTGGACACTATAAGCAGGGCAGACAACCCCAAGAAATTGGTACCTCATCACTGGGCCTTACATTGGAATATATGATAAAGAATCTCTCCAAAGCAATATTGTTTGGCGTATTTATAATTTACCTAAACATGGTTCTTCTGTCCCTTTTATTTAACCTTAGCCTTAAAACTATATCTTTTAGATCAACAAAGAAGATGGTGGCAGTGTAAGGAGCTCCCAGAGTCAGACTGTGCTACAGGGCAGTTAGTATTCACCCAGAGCTATGTACAGCAAATGATTGGGGGCTCCAGGAAACCAAAAGAACACCCTGCAACATCCATGAAAGAATGGAAGGAGGAGACTACCCATCTGCAGAGAAGATTCCTAAGTAGAGCACTCCATGCCATGGAGGCCAGTGCCCATCCTCCACTGGTGGCACAACATCTCAAGAACTATTTCATGGCTGGAATTGGAAGCTCCACTTTCCAAAAATGGGGGATGAAGAGAGGATTGGGCACAAACTTCAGTTACTAGTCAATAAACTCTGTGGGCTAAAGAATAATCCTAAGAACAGCTGAAGTATGAAACTGTCCAAGTCAGAAAGAGGCCAGTAGCCATCGTTTTAACTGTGGCTCTGGCATGAGGGGAAGTGGAGTATACTGAAAATCAGTGCTGGCAGGGAAAGGCATCTTTTCATCCAGATCAGATTTCAGCTCTAGCCTAAGCCCCAGCCCCACCTCCAGAAGAGAGGAACCTGAGGGAACTGCACCAGCCTCTCCAGGAAAAAACAGGCCACATTGAAGAGGCTGGTGTCAAGTACTTTAGTAGCACAAGCCAACTCAGGAGCTAATCTGTGGTTGGAATTGGAAGCTCTATTTCCCAAAAACAGGGGAGGAAGAGACATTTGGCAACCGATTTCAGCTGCTGATAGTAAGTTTGCCTGGCTAAAGTATAATCCTAAGAACAGTTAAGGTTTGAGCCTGTCCAATTGGGAAAGAAACTGATAGCCACCATTTTAATTCTATCCCCAGCATGAAGGGAAGCCAGGCTGACTGAAATTCAGAGTGACCATAGGGATCGGCTTCTTTCACCCAGATTGGCCTGCTGCCTTAACATAGGCTTCAGCCTTGCCTCTGACAGGGAGGAAGATGGAAGGCCGTGCACTAGCCTCTCCTGGTAACTGCAGGTACATTTGGCTGGACAGATTCAGAAGTCTACCAGGACAACTGTGGTCATTTTGGACCTGCATGGCTTAGGTTGCTGCCCTCAACTGCAATTGCAACCCCACTCACGGCAGGGAAGAAAGGGATATGAAGATTCATCATTCTTTCTGGGTGACTACATTCTAGGCCTCCATGATTTGGATTATTTCACTCAGCTGTGGCTCTGTCCCTATCTCTGGTAAAGGAGAAAGTTGGGTGAAGTTTCATCGGTCCCTGAGGCAATGAGTGCAGCTTGAACCTCCACAGCTTACAGCACCAAGTATATCCTTGGCTCCCACAACACATACAGAAAGGGCTAAGTGGGAAGAATACCCTAAACTAAAGAGAGAAACTGAACCCATATTAAATACATGTAGTAAGCAAGATGCCAAGGCACCAAAAAAATAAAATAAAATCCACACTGAGAATCAGGAAACCTCAGTCCAGTTAATGGAACAAGATAAACCTCCATATGAAATAAGGGAGTGTAGGCAACTAATCATAGATGTTCAAACAAGACTCCTTAACAAATTCAATAAATGGTTAAAGAGATTAAGGATATTAAGAAGGCCTTGGATGAGGACAGAAGAATTTGAAAGCATACAAAAAAAAAATAGCAGATCTTATAGGAATGGAAGGCACAATAAATGAAATTAAAAATACACTGGATTCATATTTAGCAGGTTTGAGGAGGCAGAAGAAAGGATTCATTAACTTGAAGAAATGGCTTCTGAAAGGAAACACACAAAAGAACAGATGAAAAAAAGTATGGGAAGAAAATTGAACTTGGTCTCAGGGAACTAACTGACACCAAGAGATATGCAAACATATGTGTCATGGGTGTCCAAGAAGGAAAAGAGAAGGGAAAAGGGGCAGAAGGAATTGGTAAAAAATTTTCCAACCCTCTCTAAAGACATAGATATCCAAGAGAACTACAACATACACCCATCTGAATAAATCTGAATAGACCAACACATTATAATCACAATGTCCAATGCCAACAACAAAGAGAGAATTCTGAGAGCAGCAAGAGAAAAGCAATATATAATATATAAGGGATGCCCAATAAGATTAAATGCCAAATTCTCATCAGAAACCATGGAGGCAAGAAGACAGTGGTGTGATATATTTAAGATGCTTCAAGAGAACTCTTCCAGCCAAGACTCTTATAAATGGCAAGATAGTCTTTCATAAATGAGGGTGAATTTAGAATATTCAAAGATAAATGTAAACTGAGAGAGTTTGTAACCAAGAGACCAAATTTGGAGGACATGTTAAAGGGTGTGCTACAGCCTGAAAAGAAAAGACAGGAGAGGTTTTGAAGAGCATCTAGAAATGAAGACAGTATCAGTAAATATAACTAAAAGTGTCAAAAGATTGGTGAAAATAATATATGACAGATAAAACCCAAATATTTAGGAATAAACTTAACCAATGATGTAAGCAGTTGTATTCAGAAAACTACAACTCATTGTTAAAAGAAATTTTAAAAGACCTAAATAATAGGAAGAACATTCAAAGCTCATGGATTAGAAGACTAAATATCATTAAGATGTTGATTCTAAAAAAAAATGATGTCATTTCCCCTCAAATTGATATTCAGATTCAATGCCATCCCAATAAAAATTCTACCAGCATTTTAAAAATAAATGGAAAAACATGATTATCAGATTTATTTGGATGGGTAAGTGGTCCTGAATAGCCATAAACATCTTGAAAAGGCAAAGCAAAGTTGGAGGAATCTCACTTCCAGACTTTAATCATATTACCTAGCAACAGTGGTAAAAACAACATGGTACTTGCATAATGACAGACACATAGAACAATGGAAAATTAATTGATGGTTCAGAAATGGACCTTCACATCTATGGCCAAGTGATTTTTTACTAGCCTGTCAAATCAATCCAGCTAAGGCAGAAGTGTCTATTCAACAAATTGTGCTTAGAGAATTGGATTTCCAAAGCCAAAAGAAGGAAAGATGACCCCTCTTTCACACCATATACAAAAAATATCTCAAAATGGATAGAAAACCTAAGTATAAAAACAAAAACTTTTAGGCTTCTAGAAGAAAATGTATGAAAATATCTTCAAGACCTGGTGGTTGGTGGTGGATTCTTAAAGTAGATAAGAGGATGCCTGAGATGGACTACTGGTGTTTAATATATGTAGAATTTTTTAATTTTTTATAACATTAATATTTTTTAAAAGATACTTCAATAACATAAATGTTACAGAGAATATATAGGGTATTAGCATATGCCCTGTTCCCCTCATCTCCCACATTTTCCCACATTAGCAACAACTTTTATCATTGTGGTACATTCATTGCAATTGATAAACACATTTTGGAACATTGCCACTAAGCATGGATTGTAGTTTACATTATAGTTTACACTCTCTCCCATTCTACTTTATATGTTATGGCCAGATATATAATAGCCTGAATCTGTCATTGTAATGTCATTCAGGATGATTCACAACCTCTAAAAATGACACACTATTACACTTGTTTTTCCTTCTCCCTACCCCCAGAACATCCATTGGTCATTGCCTCCACAACAATGGTATTTCTTCCATTGCTAGAACCACAATAAGTGTATGGTAGAATATTAGTAAATTAATTTTAGTCCATAGTTCATTGCCCAATCTTGAGGACTCTTGGATGGTTATGCCCACTCCCCTATTAATTGTAGGTGGCTTCGATCCCACACATCCAATGGATGGGACTCTCTTGCTTACAGTTGTCGGTTCTCTTGATTCCGTGGTATGTTGTTTGTCCATCATCTCCTCCCTGTTAGTTTTCCTGGGTGAGTCCATTGAACTAGAGCATATGAGTTGCAACTCGGTTGATATTCGGGGTTCGGCTGGCACATTGACAGCCCAAAGTTTTAAGTCTTTTGGATGTACACCTCCCAACTCTAATACTAATTATAGGTTCAAATAGAAGGAAAGAAGAGTCATGCATTGGGAAACCACTGGTGAGTCTAACTCAGTCACACTTGGGAGCATAAATACCAAATTAGAGCCCACTGGGAAGGAGCCAAATTCCTGAGCTATCTGCCCTGGCTATTATTGTCTGGATTTCTACATATCCCTGAGGATGTTCACTATGTGCGGTCATATGCCAGAGGAGCTTCGTTATTTGGTATCTAACATTCAATGAGATCTTTCTGAGATGTGCATAAGAACTACCTCTGGAATAGCCTCCCAACTCACTTTGAAGTCTCTTAGCCATACAAACTCATTTGTCTTTAGGATTTCCGCCTTTTGGTCAAGACCTTTTTTTAATTTTTAATTTTCCAGATGGATTGCTTGTTGGTACTTTGTATCAATCCCTTGGTGCCGGACGCTTATCCCCAGGAATCATGTCCCAAACTGGGGGAAAGTTAATGCTTTTATATGCTGAGCTCAGCTTAGAGAAGGGCCACATTTGAGTAGCAAGGAGAATCTCATAGTTAATTCTTAGCCCCCCTACATCACTAGGCTAAATTTCAATTTCAGGTGCAAAGACTCATAACCAGAGTCATCAACATCAAGGGTCCTTCAATGGTCCATCCTCCTTCACAAGTCATTATCCCTGTACATGGGGCATTCTTGTTGTTCCATTAGAGAATGTGGCAGAGCTCCCCCCAATATGAATTTGATATTCTTTTGGTTATTGTTTTAATCTCCACCCATCATGACAATATCCCATTAACATTGTACACATTTATATGTCTTACTTGTATACCCAGGTGAACTTACTTCCATGAACCCCCACTCACCAACTATATAGAAGTTTTAATTAACTTTACTGTAAAAATATGGAAATATATTGGTTTGATGGGAACACATTACACTAACAGCTGGTTTATAAGTGGGAATGTGGCTGTAAAGGGTAGTCTAGAGATGTAAATGCCAATTGACAGAAAGCTAGAGAATAATCTAGGGACTGAATAACAGAGTAAACCCAGAGGTTGATAAGAATTGTGGTTGATGGTACAGATTCAAGACTGTCCTTTGGGAGCCAGAGCAGATGTACATCATTATTGAAGGTGACAGGAATGTGGAGAAGCATGGAAATAAACAACTGGAGTGACTTATGGATTATGATTAAAAGTAATGTAATATTCATGCACCTATGCTAAAGATGTACTGTGTTGATAATGGGGGAGTAGGGAAAAAGTGTGCCAAATTTATGCTATGTACCTGGTAACAATCTGATATTATCTCATAATCAGTAAAAATGTTCCACCACAGTTTGTTGTGTTGATAGAGGGGTGTTGTATGGGAATTCTGCACATGTGCATGATTGTTTTGTAAGTTTACAATTTTTGTCATAAAAACACATGTAAAAAATAAGGATAAGGTTGGTTAGGGTAAAATAACCAAATGTAAGATAAAGACTATAGTTAGTAGTAAGATTATGATAATATTCTTACAGAATTTTGTAACAAATGTCTCACAACAATGCAAGGTGTTGGTGGTGGGTTGATGTATGTGAGCACTGTGTGATGTTATGCACATTTGCTTTGTAAGTTCACACATTTACAATGCACTTATGTATGTTCATGTATGAATGTTATAAAATAATGATAATAATCGTATGGGTTGGGGAAAAATACATGACATATAAGATACGTTTGTTGGTAGTAATATATTGAGAATGCCCTTTAATCATTAGGCCAAAATATTTCACAACAATACAAGTATTGGTGGTAGGGTGAGGTATGAGAATGCTGTATGATGTTATGTATGTTTGGTTTGTAAGTTCACATCTATTATGATACATTTATTGTTTGTGTATATTTATGTATGAGTAGATCTACTTCAATAAATTAAAACAAAGAGAAAATTATACACATTAACTCTGTGTACCAGAGACTTAAAAAAATTAATCTGTTCATATGCTGCTTGTGCCCTGAATCTAGTACAGTTTCAGCCAACATGTGCTATCCAGTTCTTTGGACTCACCCAGGACAACTACCAAGATGATAATTATGGAAAACAGCAACTCCAAATATAGATAGTAGCTATAACTGCAAAGGACACAATACCACCCATCTGCCACCATGTGATCTAAGCCCTCTCCTAGTGGTGAGTAGAGTGAGTATCATTATCCCAAAATTTTCCAAGATTAAGGCATGAACAAACATACATGGGGTATGCAAGTGTGGATCAAAGTAAATTTACAATTTTTGTAATAATGGGAAAACTTGTAACATTGCAATAAAGAGTGGTCACCAGAGTTTCTGAGGGGAGGGAGAGGGAAGTATAGTGTAACTTAGGGTATTTGGGGACATTGGGCTTATTCTGCATGACACTGTAATGATGGTTAAAGGCCAGTATACATTTGACAAAACCTAACAGAAAAACTAGTTACAAGTACTAATATTATGAGTCCTTCATCTTCTATCACCACTCCACAAGGATAGCATAGCCAATTTAATCCAAAATTTTTCCAGGTACCATACAACTTCATATTAGCACCATCACCACCTGAGCTCTTTCAATATCCTCTTTGTGGTCTACTCATATTTTCCACTTCATGCTCTTTGTTTTCTTCATAGCCTTCTCTTTTGTGTCTTCATAGATTATCTCCAATGACCAGACATTTCTTATCATGGTGCCTACCTACTTCAAGTTCTTTAAGGTTTACTATAGTTTTTATTGGTCGTGGATAAATACCAAAACTTTATATTGATTCTAATGGCTTGCAATTTCTGTTCCAACTACCAGCTTCCATCAGCAAGCTCTACTCTGTCCAGGACTTGATCTTCCTAAGGGTCCTCTAAAATTCAGGAACAATGAGAATTCATTTTCTCTTATTACATCTTTATCTTCCTGAAACAGGTTCTTGGTACAGGCTCTTCACTCCACCTGTCATGAAAAGAAATTCCACTTCCATCCTGAACTCATGCATACACATATCTGAACATTGTATTCCTATGCTTCCATC
Organism: Chaetophractus vellerosus; assembly: GCA_004027955.1. Taxonomy (NCBI): domain Eukaryota; kingdom Metazoa; phylum Chordata; class Mammalia; order Cingulata; family Chlamyphoridae; genus Chaetophractus; species Chaetophractus vellerosus. Next base: position 4,147 of record PVKH010033261.1, on the reverse strand, counting down.
ATATCTGGCACCTCAACACAGTAAGTTCTTCTTCTGGGAAGCAAACTGTAATTTTTCAATAGAAATATAAGACACCCATTATCTTATTTTGTATGGACATATTAGACTCTATCCCTTATACCAAATAATTTAGAGTTAAAATCCTATTCTTTCATTATTCTTTCTGTCTTGGCATAGGTTACACATATATTTACCAAAAAAGTCATATGCAGCCTTCAAATTTCACTTTAGGTAGTCCTCCCAGCATACTGATCAAGATGGTGGAGTAAGATTCTTCAGGGCTTCTTCCCAGCCAGAAGCTTTGCACAACCAGCAAGAACTGGCAGAAACATATTTCTTAAAGTTATAGAAAACAATTAAAGTACTGCAGTAACAGGGCAAACACTAAATAATAATAATTTTTAAAAGGCTCCCTTAGCTAAAGTAATAATTTTAAAAAGGCTATATTGGTGAAAATTCTGGGTCCCCTTTGGCAGCAGCAAAGGGTTTCACCATGAAGAGTTGTCAGGTTGCTACTGCCACTGGGTGATGGTCCAGTAGTGCCTGTGGGAGGGTGGGGTTCAGGCAGGGGTTGGGCACAAGGGCCTGTTCTGCCTGATGGTCTTGGGTGCAGTGATGGGGATCACACCTGCTACCACTTGGCACCAGTGGAAAAGGTTTCACTGGTGGGCAGTGGCCAAGCTGCTAGAAGGGCCGCTTCTGTCTGGTTCTTGACATGTTTGGTGCTATTTTCATGGAGTGCCACAGCCCCATCTGGCATGTAGCTCTGTGGGAGGCAGGAGGTGGTACACAGTGTGAAAACACCCATTAAAGGAATCTGTGAGCATGAGCTAGAATAATGAGAATGCTACCCCCAATGTCATGCACTGCATATTTTGGGGACACAGAACCTGCTTCAGCACACCTGTGCTGAACTCTGCATTTTGGACATTAGTCTTCTCAGCATTAGAGGGAGCACCCAGGCTGTGGTCATGACTAGGAGCCAAGGTCAGCAGTTTGTAAAGTTCCTTGAGAATCATGAGAAACTGCCAAGCAGTCAAAAAGATTCAGAGATGAAAAAGGATTTTAAACAACTTGTTGAAGCCCACATAGACAATTACATAATGGAATTGTTGATTTTGCCAACTTCATTGAAAAAAGAAATTTGACACTCACACCAGGTGAGGAAAGTCTGTTTGAAATAGGAAATGATGATATTAATGAAATTAGAGATTCTACAGAGTTTACACAGTGGAATGGTTTGGCAGATTTATGTAATTATGAATTCCAAAAATATAAATTGAATCATGCTTGTAAACTGATCTGTTAATCTGGGCATGTTAATTTATGATTAGGGCATTAACTGGGCCACATCAGTAGGGCATTGAGCCCTGTCCCTCAGTAGGTGTGGTCTCAAGTAGAGAGGAAAATTTTTAACCTCTCTCATAAATGGATCAGCAGGCTCTGGAAGAAGAGGCTAAAACATTCTGTCCTCACCTCTCTCCACTGCATTGTAGCCCATGATGGTGGGTGATATGGTCCAGGAATTCGAAGCTGCACATCAATGTGCACATGAACAGCATCAACAACTTTGTTGACTGAATATATGATTGAATAATTTGGCCAAGAATGGGCTTGTGAGGAGACATTACCTGTATTAATATGGAGTTCCTGAGAATGGGAGGGCTGAAGGTGAATGTTAAGGGCTTTTCACCACTTGGGTAGGGGCTGAAACAATGTGCTGTGGGCAAGAGTACCAAGGGACTCAGAAAATGTTACCCTCGCCAGGGGGACTTATTAAAAATATAGCCAATGGTCCAAATCAAAATGAAACTTATTCCTATCCTGCCTCAACAATGCCCAGGCATATTCCTCGCTCCTTTCCAGACCCACTTCTCCAATACTCCTACAGAGCTTCCACATCCAGGATGAGCAGGAAGGAAAAGGGACATTGCTAAGGGCAGGACCTCTGTTGCTTATGAGCTGGTGGACATTGAGAATATTGGAATGATTCAGTGAGTGCTGGGAACAGAACCATGGACTGACTAAATATGGCTACTTGAAGGAGCTGACAGAATTACACCACCCTGAGAAGGTGAAGGCCAGACTGGTCAGAAAAGTCACACATCTAAACACTTGAGAAACAGAAGATGGAGATTTTTAAGGTCAATAGACCCATATACCAGATCAATGTACAAATTAGGAAGAAGATTTTCAGGGGTGGGGTAGAAGGAGGTGGAGACAGAGAGCAATGAATCAAATCATGGATTTCCCAGGAGCAGAAGATGCAATCAGAGATGGGAAATTATGTCAGGAGCCTATCATTTCCTTACAGATGATTGCATCTTGATTCTGTCCAATGAGAGAAAGATATGAAAATTCCAACAGGCTTATAAAGCTGCAACCAGGCCCCATACCAACCAAAACAGCAAACACAGAAGCTGTGTCCTGTTGTGTCTTTGCATCCTGACCTACTAAGGAAGAAGTCTACTCTGCATAGAACTTCAGTGTCCTCATTCCAAGCAGCATGCCTGACTTCATCTTGAAATCCATGTCTGCAAGGGCATCTTTCCACTCAGCACTGAGCTACAACTCCAGCAGAGCACAGGTGAGCAATGACTCATGGAAGGGGTCAGAACTCAGGAAGGGCTAAGAGTGATGTGAAGAAAAGAGACCACCTCATTGCTCTCCCTGATGGTGCATAAATGGGAACAGAGCTTATCACTGTGGTTTGGAAGGATTCAGAAAGGAAAGATCATTTGGAGGAGCTTTCTGGCTAGCAGAGTAAATAAGTGAAGTAGGTTCAAGCCACAAAAGAGGACAGCCAAGCAGTGAGCTCCAGTGGGGGTTGTGGAAAGGCCTCTGCCTTGGTGCCTAATGATCATGGGACTGGCAGGAGAGGGAAGCATGGTAAAGTACAAGGTAGACATGGGAGCACCTACCATGTGCCAGCTACCATGTCCATTTCTGTTAACTTTTCTTTTTAAATCAGTAAAGTCTATTTTAAGTTTTATATAATTGTATCAATTTGTAAAATGAATATACTCTCATATATACTCATATTTACATATAAAGTTAGCTTTTTACCCTGTAATCATCTGTATGGAAAGGAGTTTGAAGGAATCTGAGAGCTTTGAGATGGAGAGAAAGAGACAGATGAATGGCCAAGAAGGGAATGAGAGAAAGTGACTGGGATGGAAGGGAGAAGTGACACACTGAAGCAGATTTCTAAAGATGGGCTTTTAGGAACAATGACTTTTAATTATACATACAATTTTACAAGTATATTTAATAATAGATTGTACAGAAATTCTAAGCATTGGTAAATCACATTATGTAATGAAAAACTGATCAACAATGTTTATTATATATGGCCCCACCTACTTATCCTAGGAATATTAGTAAGCCCTAGGCATCATATGATTTCATTGGAACTATTTTGGTATGTGTCTCCTAAATCACTTTCTAATTAACCCAATTCAAATACCACAATCACACCCTGCAATAAGTAACAATAATTTAATTTCACCAGATATCTAGTTTCCTAAATAGAATTACAAATTCTTTTGGGTTGTTTGCTTGAAATTGAAATCAAATTAAATCATTATATTGTTCATTGGTTTGTCTACAAAGTCTTCTTTAATCTTTAAGTTCCACCAATATCTCATATTTTCCTTTTCTAGATTTTGGTTGACACACCTAGTTGATCTTCCTGTAAAGTTCACTGCATTCTGGTTTTACTAATTGAATGTCCAAGATGATACTTTGTCTCCTCGATTTCTTTACTCTCATTAATGGCAAGTAGGGAATCAAATAAATTTATGTTCAATATTTTACTAGAAAGTACTTGTTAAATAGTCCTAAGGAAAAAAAATAGTTGTTTTACCTGGGTGGCCTCCAAATAAGGAAGGAAGGACACAAGCTTCATTAAACTTACTTTTGGATCTCAATACTTTTAGCCCACAGAAATGCTATACTGACTTGGAATTGTGCTTCTATCCTGACCAGGAGGATTCCATTCCTGACCTTCCTTTTGTTTGGACCACTGAATACCAGAGCAGAAAGTCACTGGAAGATCAGTAGTTGACTAGAGGCTTGGGCTCCTCCTTGAAGCTTCCCTGGAACTGGAGAGCAGGAAGCAGACTTGGAGCAGAGGCTTTCTTAGTTC
>PVKH010033260.1:0-12038 GCA_004027955.1 Chaetophractus vellerosus | reverse complement strand
GGGACCTCTCCTAGCGGGCAGACCGCCTTGAGAATGGCAAGCCGCCATGGGTGGGCCGGAGCCGCCGTGGGCAGGGCAAGAAGCTGCCACGGACAGGGCAAGAGCCGCCACGGGCAGGGCAGGTCGCCCGCGGATGGAGCGCAGCCAGCCACCCGTGAACTGAAAGCCGGCCGTGAACAGACGCAGAGACCGCCCACAAGCGGGGAAAGCCGCGCCTGCGCAGTGACCAGTCTCGGCGCATCGCCGCAGCGGGGGGAAGGAGAGATATGTAATAAAATAAATAAATCTTTAAAAAAAAAAAAAAAGAATATGGTGATGCAAGGGAAAATACAATTAATGTAAATTATGGACTATAGTTGACAGCAATATTGTAATATTCATGCATCAATGTCAAAGAAAGTACTATATCAATGCTAATGATCAATAATGGAGAGTATGAGATTCTTTCTTTTGGACAAAGGAAAACATCCAAAAATTTACTGAGGCGATGACTACACAACTCTGCGATGAAAGTGATAGTCACTGAGGTTACTTCTTCTGGGTTCTGTGGCCTTCTCTGGCCCTGGCTTCTCATTTCTTCTCTTTATAAGACCTCTGTATTTGGGATGAAAGTCACACCTTAACTGAAAATAATACCTTCAGAAGATCCTATTTTCAATGGGTTCACATCCACAGTGACATAAATTAAGATTAAGAACATGTCGAAATTAAGGGACATAATTCAATCTACTGCACTGAATGCTGTTGTACTTTTGTTTTAACGAAAGCCATCATTTATTTAGGGATCTTAACATGAGACATACTGAAATTTCAGTACCTGAAGTCAGAACCACACAGTTCCCAGACTGAATTCAGTAAAAAAAAAAAAAAAAAAATGTTAAAATCATGGAGAATTTAAGGTGTAAGTGTAGTACAGTTCTATATCTACTATAAGATAAGGTCTTCCTTCAGTCAAAATTATTAGTACACAATTACTTTCAAAACTAGGAGAACGAAAGAATGCAATTGAAAGGCTAACTCTACTAAGAAACTATGGTTAATTGCCCTACAAAGTTCAGTCACAGATGTTGAAGTTGGTGGGAAAGTTCCCTGCAGGAAGGACTCTGGAATTGATCATAAATGACTGAAATGACTGAGCACCAACTATGTGCCAGGTATTTCACTTTTATTATTTCTAATTCGCACCATCCCATGAGGTAGATATCTGTTCCAGAAGATCTTTGATCATTTATATTCTCATTTGTAAGACTATAGCTCCCTGAACATTCACCCCACATTTAATAACTATTTTCCGTTCTCTTGAGGAAAAGTAGAAATTACATATTATGATTGCCATCTATTATTTTTTGGTGCACTTTTCTCAAAGGACAATTTTTTCATTATTGTAACAAATGGAATATTAATGCTTTCAAAATTCCTGTGAGAAACCTCTGTTTGAAAACTGTCAGCTACTTTTTAATACTACTTCTGAAAAAGAGAGAGAGAGAAAAGTGATAACTGGAGGTCACCACAGGAAGGCAAGAGGCAAGGCTGGTTTGAAGTATTTTAAGGGACTTTGCCCAAAAAAGCAGCTGGACAAGGCAGAGACACCAAGAAGTTAGTCTGAGTGGTACAGATGACAGGGTGGAGGCCAAGGTAGAAGTCAGAAATGGTCAACCACTTCAGAGAATAAGTAGATGAGAAATGTCCAGCAATGTGGAATGGGAATCTCATGTCACCTAAGAACCCACTAAATAACTATGAGGTGAAGAGTTGGCTTTTTTAAACTTTATTTAAAGGAAAGTTACATTGAAAATAAAGGTGATTCCCAAAGGGATAAGGAGAAAAGGACCTATGAAGTATGTTTATTGGGGAAGTTTTAAGGAAAAATAAAATTGCATTCAGTAATTTCTGCTCTTGCAGTGTATAAGCAGTATAAACTATTAGTCCTTATCATTAGAGTTACTGGTCTAAAATTTTCTTTTTTCATAGTATCTTTATCTGGTTTGGGTATTAGGATGATGTTGGCTTCATAGAATGAGTTTCGTAGCATTCTTTCTGTTCATTTTTGGAAGAGATTGATGAAGATTGGTATTAGATCTGTCTTTGAATGATTAGTAGAATTCACCTGTGAAACCATCTGATCCTGGGCTTTTCATCTTTGGGAGGTTTTTTGTTTGTTTTGTTTTTTAAAGATTTATTTATTTACTTACTTTTAATCCATTTTAACACCCCCCGCCCCGCCCCACCACATTTCTGCTGTTTTTGTGTCCATTCACTGGCAATTCTCTGTGTCCATTTCCTGCCCTCTCTTCTCATCCTTCTCCTCCTGCCTTCACCGAGATTCGACCCTGGGAACCTCGGATGTGGAAGAGAGGTATTCTGCCACCTGCGTCATATTAGTTCCTGGTTTTTCGGCACTTCTCGTCTTGGCTCTACCTTGTGTCACTCTCCTGTTACATCATCATCTTGCTGCGTGTGGTGCACCCACACATGGGACCTGGTGGCACACCCACATACCTTCTATATTTTCTTTATTGTACCGGGAAGTCCTGGGGATCAAACCCAGTTCCCTCCATATGGGAGACAGATGCACAACAATTTGAGCCACATCCGCCCCTGTCTTTGGGAGGCTTTTGATGACTGTTTCAATCTCTTTACTTGTGATTGGTTTGTTTTTGTCTTCTATTTCTTCCAGGGTCAGTGTAGGTTGGTCATATGTTTCTAGGAATCTGTCCATCTTGTCTATGTTGTCGAATTTGTTGGCACAAAGTTTCTCATAGTACATTATTATGATCTTTCTTATTTATGTGATGTCAGTGATAATGTCCCTGTCTCATTTCTGATTTTACTTATTTGGATCTTCTCTCTTTTTTTCTTTGTCAGTCTAGCTAAAGGTTTTTAATTTTGTTGATCTTCTCAAAGAACCAACTTTTGGTTTTGTTGATTCTGTCTATAGTTTTTTGTTCTCAATTTCATTTATTTCTACTCTGGTATATATTATTTCTTTACTGCAGCTTGGTTTGTGATTAGTTTGTTGTACTTTTTCTAGTTCCTCCAGGTGTGAAGCTAAGTCTTCAATTTTAGCTCTTTCTTCTTTTTTTTTTAAACATACATTTCTCAATTAAATGTACTGTATACATATAAATTTTTTGAATCATACAATACGTTACACAATATATTTGGTTCTTAGTAATGTAATATACAGTATTTGTCCCTTTGTGTCTGGCTTGCTTTGCTCAACATAATGTCCTCCAGGTTAATCCATGTTGCCATATGTTTTACGACTTCATTTCTTCTTACACCTGCATGATATTCTATCGTGTGGATAGACCAGTTTGTTTATCCATTTTTCTGTTGATGGACACCTGGGTTGTTTCCAACTTTTGGCAATCATGAATAATGTCACTATGAACATCAGTGTGCAGATGTCTTTTCATGTCACTGCTCTCAATTCTTCTGGGTATATACTCAGTAGTGGAATTGCAGGGTTATGCGGCAAGTCTATATTCAACTGCCAAACAGTCCTCTGCAGTGGCTGTACCATTCTGCATTCCCACCAACAGTGAATACATGTTCCTATCTCTCGTCATCCTCTCCAATACTTGTAGCTCTCTGTCTTTTTAATGGGGGCCATTCTGATAGGTGTGAAAAAGTATCTCATTGTAGTTTTGATTTGCATTTCCCTAATCATTAGTGATGTTGAGCATTTCTTCATGTGTTTTTTTTTCCATTTGTATTTCTTCTTTGGACAAATGTCTATTCAAGTCTTTTGCCCATTTTTTAATTAGATCATATGTCTTTTTATTGTTGAGTTGTAACATCTCTTTATATGTCCTGAATACTAAAACTTTATTGGATATGTGATTTCCAAATATTTTCTCTCATTGAGTTGGCTGCCTTTTCACCCTTTTGACAAAGTCCTGTGAGGGGCAAAAGTGTTTCATTTTCAGGAGGTCCCATTTATCTCTTTTTTCTTATGCTGCACATGCTTTGGGTGTAAGGTCCAAGAAACAACCACCTACTACAATGTCTTGAAGTTGTTTCCCTGTATTTTCTTCTAGTAGTTTTATGGTCATGGCTATTATATTTAGATCTTTGATCTATTTTGAGTTGATTCTTGTATAGCGAATGAGATAGGGGTCCTCTTTCATTCTTTTGATTATAGATATCCAGTTATCCCTCCACCATTTGTTGAAGAGACTGTTTGTCCTGTTAACATGGACTTGGTAAGTTTGTAAAAAACCAGTTGACTGTATAGGTGAGGGTTTATTTCTTGGCTCACACATCCATTCCACTGATTGATGTATCTATCTTTATGCCAGGACCATGCTGTTTTGACCACTGTGGCTTTGTAATATGTTTTAAGGTCAAGCAGTGAAATTCCTCCCAGGTTGCTCTTCTTTTTCAGAATGCTTTTGGTTATTTGGGTTCACATTCCCTGCCAAATGAATTTGGTAATTGCATTTTCTGATTCTGTAAAATAAATTGTTGGGATTTTTATTGCTATTGCATTGAATGTATAAATCAGTTTGGGTAAGATTGACATCTTCATGATATTTATTCTTCCAAATTATGAACTTGGAATGTCTTTCCATTTGTTTAGGTCTTTTTTAAATTTCTTTTAGCATTGTTTTGTAGTTTTCCACATTCAGGTCCTGTACTTCTTTGGTTAAATTAATTCCTAGGTATTTGAGTCTTTTTGTTGCTATTGTAAATGGAATTTCCCCCCTGATTTCCTCCTCAGATTGTTCAGTACTAGTGTACAAAATCATTACTTATTTTCTTATTTTGTGTGTTGATCTTGTATCCTGCAAGTTTGCTGAACTCATGTATTAGTTCAAGTAGCTTTGTCATGGATATGTCAGAGTTTTCTAAGTATAGGATCATGCCATCCACAAACAGTGAGAGTTTTACTTCCTCTTTTCCTTTTGGATAACTTTAATATTTTTTCCTTGTCTAACTGCCCTAGCTAGATCTTCTAGTACAGTATTGAATAACAGTGGTATCAGTGGGCAGCCTTGTCTTGTTCCCGATCTTAGAGGGAAAACTTTCAACCTTTCCCCATCAAGTATGATGTTGGCTGTAGATTTTTCATATATGCCTTTTATTGCAATGAGGAATTTTCCTACTATTCCTATCTTTTGAAGTGTTTTTATCAAAAAAGGATGCCAGAGTTTGTCAAATGCCTTTTCTACATCGATTGAGATAATCGTGTGGTTTTATTCCTTCAATTTGTTAATGTGGTGTATTACGTTGACTGGTTTTCTTATGTTGAGCTAGCTTTGCATTCCTGGAATAAATCCCACTTGGTTGTGGTATATAAGTCTTTTGATATGCTGTTGGATTCAATTTGCAAGTATTTCATTGAGAATTTTTGCATCTTTGTTCATTAGAGAGATTGGTCTGTAATTTTCTTTTCTTGTAGTATCTTTGTCTGACTTTGGTATTAGGGCAATGTTGGCTTCATAAAATGTGTTGGTTAATTTTCCCTCCTCTTCAATTTTTTGGAAGATTTTAAGCAGGATTGGTGTTGATTCTTTTTAAAATGCTTGGCAGAATTCACCTGTGAAGCCATCTGCTCCTGGACTTTTCTTTGCTGGAGATTTTTGATGATGGATTCAATCTCCTTAAATGTGATTTGTTTGTTAAGTTCTTGTATTTCTTGTAGCATCAGTGTAGGTTGTTTGTTCATTTCTAGGAATTTGTCCATTCCATTTAAGTTGTCTATTTTATTGGCATAGAGTTTCTCATAATATCCACTTATGATTCTTTTTATTTCTGTGGGGTTAGTTGTAACTTCCCCCTTTTCATTTCTGATTGTATTTACTTTTATTTGCATCTTCTCTCTCTTTTTTTTCTTTGTTAGCCTGGCTAGGGGTGTGTCAATTTCATTGATCTTCTCAAAGATCCAGCTTTTCGTTTTGTTGATTTTCTCTATTGTTTTCTGGTCTTAATTTCATTAATTTCTGCTCTAATCTTTCTTATTTCTTTCCTTCTGCTTGTTTTGGGATTAGTTTGCTGTTCTTTTTCTAGTTTCTCTAGTTGCTCAGTTAAGTCTTTGAGTTTAGCTCTTCTTTTTTAGTACAGGCATTTAGGGCTATAAAATTACTTCTCAAGTCTACTTTCACTGTATCCCATTAGTTTTGATAAGTTGTGTTCTCGTATTCATTTGTTTCAATATATTTATGAATTCACTTGCAATTTCTTCTTTGACCCATTGATTATTTAGGAGTATGTTGTTGAGCCTCCACACATTTGCAAATTTACTTTTTTCCTGTCTGCTATTGATTTCCAGTTTCATTCTATTTTTACCTGAGAAGGTGCTTTGTACAATTTCAATCTTTTTATATTTATTGAGATTTGCATTGTGCCCTAACATGTGGTCTATCCTGGAGAAAGATCCATGGGCACTTGATAAAAATGTATAACCCACTGAGTTTGGATGTAGTGCTCTGTATATTTCTGTTAGGTCTAACTCATTTATCATATTGTTCAAGTTCTCTGTTTCCTTGTTCATCTTCTGTCTAGTTGTTCTATCTAATGATGTGAGTGGGGTGTTGAAGTCTCCAAGTTTATTGTAGAGATGTCTGTTTCTCCCTTCAGTTTTGCCAGAGTTTATCTCATGTATTTTGGGGCACCCTGGTTAGGTGTGTAGATATTTATGACTGTTATATCTTCCTGGTGGATTGTCCCTTTTATTAATATATAATGGCCTACTGTATCTTATAATTTTTTGCATTTAATGTCTGTTTTGTCTGATATTACGATAGCTACCCCTGCTCTGTTCTGGTTACTGTTTGCATGGAGTATCTTTTTCCAACCTTTCCCTTTTAGCCAGTTTGTATCCCTAGGTCTAAAGTGAGTTTCTTGTAAACAGCATATGGATGGCTCATGTTTTTTATCCATTCTGTCAGCTTGTATTTTTGATTTGGGAGTTTAATCCATTCACATTCAATGATATTACTGTAAATGTACTATTTACTTCCTCCATTATATGTCATATCTTATTTTTCTCTGTCTTTTTACTCTTTTGGTCATCCCTTCTGCTATTCTTTCTTCTACACACTCCTCCAAGTTTGTCTCACCTGTCTTTTTCTCTCAGATTCTAAGGCTTCCTTTAATATTTCCTGCAAAGGTGGATTCTTTTTTGCAAACTCTCTTAGTTTCTGTTTGTTTATGAATATTTTATACTCATCTTCACATTTGAAGGACAATTTTGCTGGATAAAGAATTCTCAGCTGGCAATATTTCTCTTTCAGTATCCTAATTGTATCATACCACTGTCTTCTTGCCTTCATGGTTTCTGAAGAGAAATCTGCACTAAGTCTTACTGGATATCCCTTGTACATGACAGTTTGCTTCTCCCTTGATGCTCTGAGAATTTTCTCCTTATCTTTGACATTTGACATTCAGAGTAGTATGTGTCTTGGAGTATGTCTATTAAGATTCATTCTGATTGGGGTATGGTGCACTTGTTGGACATGTAAGTTCAATTCTTTTGTGAGAGTTGGGAAATTTTCAGCTATTGTTTCCACAAATGCTCTTTCTGCCCCTTTTCCCTTCTCTTCTCCTTCTGGAACTTCCATGACACCTATGTTGTTGTGTTTTGTGTTGTCATTCAACTCTCTGGGCCCCTGCTCAATTTTTTCCATTCTTTTCTCTCTCTGTTCTTTTCTCTCTTCAATTTTAGCTGTTCTGTCTTCAGTATCCTTTATTCTTCTATCATTTCAAGTCTGCTGTTGTATGTTTCAAATATGTTTATTTATCTCACCTATTGTGTTTTTCATTCTCATGAGTTCTGTTACTTTTCTGTTCATGATTTCAAATTCTTTGTGCTCACTCAATGATGTCATTTATCTCTTTAACCATATTGTCTTCCAACTCATTAATTTGATTTTGGAAATTTGTGCACATCTCACTGATTAGTTCTCTCAAATTCTGCATCTCTTCTGGGGTTTTGATATATTCCTTTTCTTAGGCCATGTCTTCTATTTTTTTAGTATGGCTCATATAATTTTGCTGATATCTAAGCATCTGATTAAGATGTAGTTTACTCAGATGCTCAATTTCTTTCTCTTTCGTAGTGATTTAGTTGCAGGAGGCTGTGTTTTACAATTGCTCTTTGATTCTTGGCTCAACCTGGATTGTTAGGATTGTCCTGCTGGTTGCTCAAAACTGGGAACTGGACACAGTAATTGGTTGTAGAGTCGCTTCCTAGGGCCTTGGGAAGCGAGGTGATAGAGGCCAGAAAAAGCCTCTCCTAGTTATTTTTAATGTTCTTGCATGCGCTTCCTTGGTCTGCCAGAAGACAGCGCTCTTTGGCAGCTCTCAGTTCAATGCCTGGCTGGAGTGTATTTGTTGCAACACAGACTAGACCAATGTGATAGAGCTTCCTGTCTGAAGGCCATGAGCTTTGTAATTCAAACTTTCTCTGAGACAGGTCTCCAGCCTTCTCTGGCAGCCCCCTCCCTTTCCCCCAGCGTGGAAAGATTTCCCCTCCCTTCTGAGGCCTCAACAGTCAGTCCTTGTTAGTAGAAGAGAATATTGGAAGTGTTGTATAGTTTTAACCCCTTGCAGGCTCCAAGGCAAACAATGGTGCAGCCCCACCCAGCCTGGAAAGGCTCCTGGATACAGCAGACCAAATTTGTGAGTCAAAAGCTGAGTCAGCCTTTGACTGTGTCCCTCTCTCTCCCTTTTCCTGGGGCGTCCTCAACAATTAGTCCCAGCTGGAAGAGAGGAGATTGGGAGGCTTGGATTTCTCCAGTCCTTCAACAGCTCCAAAGGCAAACCACTGTGTGGTCCCACCTGGCCTGGAAGGTCTTGTGGGACACAGGAGACCAAATTTGTGGGTGAGAAGCTTAGTCAGCCTTAGGCTGTGTCCCTCTCTCCCCCCTTTCCTGGGGTGGTAGATCCCTGGAGCCCCCTTTGTCTGTAGTCGCAGTCCCAGAGGCCCAAGAATTCTAAAGTGTCATTAGTGTGGGGAGGGTGCAGGCAGCAGCAGCCACTGGTTTCAACGCACAGTTCTGTCGTTGTGATGTCCCTCCTTTGTCCCTCTCTCCTCTGGGCGGTGTCCAGCCTTTGCCTGGTGTCCTAAACCCTAGAAGATCTTTTTCTGGGCTGTTTCAGCCTGTCCTCTAGCTATTTTTCTGGAGGAGAAGACAATCCCACGTCTTACTAGTTTGCCATCTTCCCGTCCTCTTCTTTTTTAATGTAAGCATTGAGGGATATAAATTTCCCTCTCAGCACTGCCTTTGCAATGTCCCATAGGTTTTGATATGTTGTGATCTCATTTTCATTTGTCTCAAGATATATGCTGAATTCTCTTTCAATTTCTTCTTTGAGTCACTGATTATTTAATCTCCATATATTTATGAATTTTCCCTTTTTATGTCCATTCTTGATTTCCAGCTTCATTCAGTCATGATACTAAAGTGTTTCATATAATTTCTATATTTTTAACTTATTGAGACCTGTCTTGTGACAGAACACATGGTCTATCCTGAGAGAATCCATGAGCTCTTGAAAAGAATGTATAACTTCCTGTTTTGGGGTGTAATGCTCTATAAAATCTGTTAGATCTAGTTCATTTATCATATTATTCAATCTCCCTGTTTATTTATCCTCTTTCCAGATGTTTTATCTAATCCTAGAAGTGGTGTATTGAAGTCTCAAATTATTATTGTAGAGATGTCTATTTCCCCTTCAGTTTTGGTAGTTTGTGCTTCATGTATTTTGGGACACCCAGGTTAGGTGCATAAATATTTATTATAGTTATTTCTTATTGTTTAATTGCCCCTTTAATTAATATATAATGAGCTTCTTCATCCCTTATAACAGTTTTACATTTAAAATGTATTTTGTCTGATATTAGTATCACTACTCCAGCTCTTTTTTAGTTACTATTTGCGTGGAATATTTTTTCCAACATTTCACTTTCAACCTGGCTGTGTCCTTACATCTGAGATGAGTCTCTTGTAGACAGCATATGGATAGCTCATATTTTTTTATCCATTCTATCAGTGTATGTCCTTTGATTGGGGAATTCAAACCATTAACATTCAATTTCTTTTACTATAAAGGCAATACTTATTCATCCATTTTACCCTTTGACTTTTTGTTGTCATTTCTTACTATTGTCAATGTTTTTACTCTTTACATAACCTTTCCTAATAATCTTCATTTCTTTAGTCTTCTCCAAGTCTCTTCCCTGTTTTTTTTTTCCTTTCAGGCTGTAGCACTCCCTTTGGTATCTCTTGTAATTCCAGTCTTTCTGTAAAATACTCTCTCAGTTTTTGTCTGTGAAGAATTTAGACTCACCATCATTTCTGAAAGACAGTTTTGTTGGATACAGAATCCTTGGCTGGCAGTGTTTCTCTTTCAGTACCTTAAATACTCATACTGCTGCCTTCTCACCTCCATGGTTTCTGATGAGAGATTGGCACTTAATCTTATCGAGGTTCCCTTTTATACGATGCTTTGCTTTTCTCTTGCTGCTTTCAGAATCGTCTCTTAATCTCATATTTGTCATTCTGAATAGTAGTTGTCTAGGAGTAAGTCTATTCAGATTTATTCTATTTGGGTTGTGTTGTTCTTCTTGGATATTGATATTTATGTCTTTCATAAGGGTTGAGAAGTTTTCAGTCATTATTTCCTCAAATATTATTTCTGCCTCTTTTCCATTCTCTTCCCCTTTTGGGCCAGTGATAATGTGTATGTTTGTGTGTTTCACGTTGCCATTCAATTCCCTGAGACCCTGTTCAATTTTTTCCATTCTTTTTTCTTTCTGTTCTCCTTTATTTTCAAGCCTAGATGTTCTGTCCTCTACATGACTAATTTTGTCTTCAATCAGTTCAAATCTGCTGTGATTTGCCTCTAATATGTGTACATTTTGAGGTACCAGGACCAGGGATTGAACCTGGGACCTTTTGTGTGGGAAGCTGGACTCAACCACTGAGCTACATCTGCTCCCCCTACTTGTTTTTATTCCATTTGTTTGTTTGTTGTTTGTTTTGTTTTTAGGAGGTACAGAGGATCAAACCTGGGACCTCGTATGTGGGAAGCAAGCGCTCAGCAGCTTGAGCTACATCTGTTCCCCCCTCTAATGTATTTTTAATCTCATCCATTGTGTCTTTCACTCCCATAAGCCCTGTTACTTTTCTTTGCAGGTTTTCAAATTGCTCTTTATGCTCACCCAGTGTCTTATTAATATCCTCTGTCCACCCCCCTCCTTTTTCTCAGGGAATAAGATGTCTGTTCACCTCTCAGTTGGCTGCAGTGGCCCATGGGTTTTACCCAGGCTGCATACCTTGAAGGTGGGAGATGGGTGCCCTTCCTGGCCACTGCTGAGGTTTAGTAACTCATGTTTGTCGTTTCAGGTCCTTTGTCTCTCTGTCCGTCATCCTCCTGAAGGTTGCACAGCATGTCTTGGTCTGCTGACTCCCAAAATATGTCCCTCAGGCTGCTTTTGGCTCTTTCTCCATTTTTTTGTAAGAGAGCTGAGCTCTGTCTGCCTACTCCGACACTGTCTTCCCAAAATTCTTGCTATCAGTTTTGATCAATAAACTCTATCAAATTAAGGAGGTTCTCTTCTATTTCTTGTATACTAAGAGGATTTGTTGTTGTTATCTATCTTTTAAAAGCATAAATGGGTGCTAAATTTTATTGAATGTCTCTATGAAGGTGAGCGCATTAAAAGATATTTTGTTAAATGTTCTTCAATCCATAAGATAAACCTGACTTGTTCATGATGTATGTATGTAATGATGTATGTCTTTTACTGAATTTGATTAGCTAATATAGTTTTAGGAGTTTTGCATATATTTTTATGAGATTGCCTATATTTTTTATTCTTAACTACTCTATCTGGTTTTGGTATCAAGATTATATTAGCTTCATAAAAATGATACCTTCTTTTATTCTTGGGAAGAATTTGGGTAAGATTCGCATTATTAGTTCATGGAATGATCAGCGTAACTCTTATTTATAATAATCTTGTTCTTAGTGATTTTGTGATTTTTAGATTAATTTTTAACTACTAATTAAATTTCTTTAATGTT
>PVKH010033259.1:0-12041 GCA_004027955.1 Chaetophractus vellerosus | reverse complement strand
GTCGGCAGCCATCTTACTCCAACACGTGGACTTTGGTATGGGAAGAAATTTATGCTTTGTGGCCTGGTAACTGTAAGCTTCTACCCCAAATAAATACCCTTTATAAAGACTGACCAATCTTTGGTATATTTCAAAAGGCACGCCTGTGGCTGACCAAAACACCAGCCAAGCTTTTTTATTAGCTGATGTAGATATTGTGAGGGGTGAGTCTTAAATGCTGTCTTCAGTCAAACAAACAAACAAAAAATAGAGTCAAACTGCATTTCAATCATCATTGTTCTTCATTTAATTAATGAAGTTATGCTCAAGTTGGGGATTCACCAACTCCATGAATCCACCTGGTGTTCATCCTTCTAGTCCTGAATAGATAGTTAATATTGGTATACTTAGTATTGGCATAATTAATTCAATTTCTGTAGTCTGTGGAGTAAGGTCTCATATAGAGCAGAAGGCAAAAGGAATACACTGAACCTGCCACATTAGCAAGAAAGTAAATAGAAAACAATAATTCATGCATGGGGAAGTGGCAGAAATTAAGGATCTAAAGGATGCAGAGATGATGGTCTCCATCATATGTCCATTTAATTCACCAGTCTGGTATCTGCAGGAACTAGATTAATCCTGGAGAAAGACTGAAGGCAATAACAAACTCACTCAAATAGTAGCCCCAATTGCTGGCTAGATATGCTCTCTTTGTTAGAACTTATTATTATAACCTTAGATATAGAAAGGCAGCAATGATTTTGTTAATGCATTATTTTTAAATTTTTATTTATTATTATAAGAAAAGAAGATCAGAAACAATTCATATTTACATGGGGCATACAACAGTATACTTTACAGTTTTGCCTCTCTTTTGGCCTCAATCATTATAAGAGATCTGGACCACCTGTACATCCTACATGGCAATACATTGATTGATCCTCTTTATTATACTAGTTGATCTGAATAGTCAACAGTGTTTAACTCACCAGAGCCTTTAGTAAGCCAAATGTACTGCAGAGAACGGGAGATAAACCATATGAAAATGAAGGCCTGCCACATCAAATTCAGTGAAGACAGCATTTCTCTGTCAAATTTGAATTACTAAAAACACATTTGAAAAAATAAACTTCAAGAAAGAATGCTTTAAAACCAGAACTAAAGCAAATAATTTTAAATAAGAATATCTGCATAATGTGTTGTTCTTCTAAGCATAAACATTACAATTTTATTTGTTTGATTTCCAAATTACCCTGTATTAAATTGCACATTTAATAACTTAGAGACTCAGACTCTTCTAACATTTGATTTTGATTGCTTGTGGTATTAATCAATGTATTAAATCAACTTCAAATTTCATATAATTAGAATTGCTTTCAGGAAGAACATTGCTAGAGTTAAAGATTATCCAAAAAGTAAATAATTAAAAATCCAGGCTTTGTCATAGGGAATTAAGCATTGCGAATTATTCTAACACTGTTGGCATTATATGATTTGATGACACTTTTGTGAATGACATAAATAAGAGTCTAATATGTGTAGAAAGTATATTTTTTAAAACCTAATTATTTCAGGTTTGATTAATTAGGCTAGTCACAGTAAATAATAATGCTGATAATTTAAACTGAAGACAATTCCCAGATAATTAACATTTTATTTTCCAGAGTAATTTTTTCCTTGTAGATTCAACATTCCAGTGTTTATTTCTTTCTTAAGGTAGAATTAGAAATAATTTAAAATTTATTAGGAATAACTTCTTCACAACTAACCCTGTGATTCCTTTATTCAGAAATACTTTCAGTTTATTTGGTATTACTTATCTTTAAAAACAGCATTTTCTACTCTTAGCTTCATTTATTAACACAACAGTCTGTTGTTTATCTTGACATTAAAGAAAAACGTTCTAATGACTTGATATTCTACATTTTCTTTTTAGTGAACAAAGAAATTTTTTTTTCAAATTCACACTTAATATATAAAGAAATACAGTAAGATAATATCAAACATTCAAGAATATACTTTGATTTTTAACTACATTAGAAGAGTCTGTATTTAAGTAATTCCTTTTAAAATGAATGCCTCTGGAATTGTTTATGCATTAATTTAGGGAATATATTTCTAACAATTTCTAATATAATTGAGAGCATCAATAGTTTTACTGACTACCATGCTTATCACATATTATATTCAAATTATTGTGATTTAAATGTACATTCTAATAGGTATTGTGATTTGTGGGTTTTTCATAAATATTCTGCCAGCTTGGAACAATTAGAAGTCTTGTAATTTGAAATACAAGGCAAGTGTTTTTGAAATTGAACAAGTAAAGGTCACTGCAATAATAAGTTATTTTTTACTCTTGCAGATATGATTGAATGAATGGGCAAACTGACAGCTTCTTGCCTACTGATTCTATATTGTATTTCCTTATATAAATTTGAGCACAGCCTGAAATAAAATAAATAGGTCACTCTCTGAGTTACTTAGATTCTGGTCCCTCAGCCACTAGGTTTCCAAAAACATCATTTTTGTTAAATGTTGCCTTCATATTGACAAGTCTATTGATTTTTTAAATTAATGTATGACTCTTTTACTGGCATTTACCAAAGGAGGTACAGTTTTAATGTCTGTATAATCAATAGTTCCCTCAACACTAAGAATTTCTACTATTATGTTGAATGACCCTAATACAATCTAGCAGTAGGACTTGTATATTTCATGATAAATACAGGAAATAAGTTGTAAGTATTAAAAAAAAACAAAGAAAATGGATATTTATGTTTTCTACTATTATATTTTACACAAGAATAAACAGGGAAAACAGAAAAGACATGGGCAAAAAAAGGAAAAATATATTTAAAGTAATTTTCATAAAGGAAGCAAACCAATAGATGCTAATTGTTTCAAGTTGAATAGGATTATATGGAAAACAAGTACCTTTACACTTCTGATCTTCAAGTCAATTTAATGAAGATTATATAAATACTATAAAAATATAATATTTAATATTTTATGGTACTAATCAATTTAAATATAGTATTGGAATTGAATGACAATCAAATGACCTTTTTAAATTTATAACATCTATAAATTAAATTCAAGACCTGTACATGATTATCGGAAATATAATAAATTTTACTTTTAAAGAAGTTATTGTATATTTAACATTTCCCTCATTTTTCTGAATATATATTTTCATTTATCATGTTAAAAATTTAAAAATCACCAAGGCCAAGTGGAAATTATTGGAGATATGCAATGTTGACCAACATTTGAATATAAATTAATGTAATCAAACATTTTGTTTTATCTACAAGAAAAAATTCATACTACTTTCAAGTGATAATAAAAAGTAATTGACAATATCCAAACCAAGTTATGACAAAAGTTCTCAGAAAATTAGGGATAGGAACTTCCTTAATTTGGTAAAGAACATCTGTAAAAATCTACATCTAAATCACAATTAATGATAAAAGCCTGGATGATTTGCCCAAAGAGTGGGCACTATTGTAGGGTGGTGGGAATATGGAGAAGCATGGGCAAGGATGTCTTCTTTAATTCAAAAATGCTATTCATCATGGAACTGGAATCAGGCACAGTAAAAAATGACAAGAAAAAGAAATAAAATCTATACACTTTGGAAAAGAGGAAACAAAATTGACTTTATTCTGATACATCATGATTTTCTATGTAAACAATCCCAAACAATTAACAAAGTAACTCCTGGAACTAAATGTAATGATAACGACATATATTTGTTCTAGTTCACAGAAGGATATTCTTGTATTTGTACTACTAACCAAACTTCTCATCCACCTCTGGGTTCATTGTACATCACTATTGTAGGGTGGTGGGAATATGGAGAAGCATGGGAAAAATACAATTAATGTAACCTATGGACTACAGTTAACAGCAATACTGTAATATTTTTGCATCACTGCTAAAGATGTAGAGTATTGATTATAGGTGGGTGTGGCAGTTTGATATAGTTTTGAGTTCCAAAAATAGATATGGATTATGTTTCTAAACTGGTCTATTCATCTGGGTGTGATGAAATTATGATTAAGGCTTTGATTGGACCACATCATTAGGGTGTTAAATCCCCGCCCCTTGGTGGGTTAGGACTCAGAGATAAAAGACATGGCAAAGGACAGAGTTGGAGTTCTGATGCTGAGTTTTTAATGCTGGAGCAGAGGGAAGTAAGCATACAGAGGAACTTGGTCGTGAGGAAGGAGAGAAGGCTCCGGGAAAAAAGATGAGCAATTCGCTTGATAGTCTGCAGCCGGCCTTGTGGCAATAGCAGAGGAGCTGAGCCCGGAGATAAGCAAGCCCAAGGAAGAGAGGAACCCAGGGAGCCTGAACCCTCACAAATGTCAGCAGCCATCTTGCTCCAACACATGGCTGTAGACTTGAGTAAAGGAAGTAAATTACGCTTTATGTCCTGGTAACTGTAAGCTTCTACCGCAAATAAATACCCTTTATAAAGGCAAACAGATTTCTGGTATTTTGCATCAGCACCCCTTCAGCTGACTAATACAGTGGGTATGGAAAAATATGGCAAATGTACACTATGGAACATAGTTAGCAGTAATAGTCTGCTACAGATTATCTCCTAATCTATAACAAATGTTCCACAATGGTGTGTTGGGTTGGTGAAAGGGTGCTGAATGGGAATTCAACACATGTGCATGATTGTTTTGTAAGTTCTCAACTACTATAATAAATATTAGAGTTAATGTCATCTACCACATCAACAGGCTAATGAAGAAAAATCTTAGGATAATAGAAGAAGATTCAGAAAATTAATTTGACAATATCCAACACCCATCCATGATTAAAAATCTAAGCCACTAGGAATAGAGGAGAACTTCCTCAGTTTCATAAAGAACATCTACAAAATACCTACAGATGATATCATATTTAATGGTGAGAACTTGAATTTTCCCACTAGGTTTAGAAATAAGGCAAGAATGTCCCCTTTTGCTATTATTATTCATTATCATAGTGGAAGTCTTAGCTAATGCAATAAGACAAAGAAAATGAAATAAAAATGACATGGATTGGGAAGGATATAAAAACAAACACTGTTTGCAGATGAAAGGATTGATTATGTAGAAAATCACGAATAATCAACAACAGCAGCAATAAACAATTCCTGCATCTAATTCATAATTTTACCAAGGTTTCAGTATGTAAGGTTAATTTACGAAAACCAAATGCTTTCCAATATACCAGCAAAGAATATTTGGAATTTGAATTTTAAAACACAGCATAATTTAGATTAGTACACAAAATTGGTATACATCTGACAAAATATATTCAAGTCTGTATAAGGAAAACAACAAAATTTGGATGAAAGAAATCAAAGAAGATCTAAATAAATGAAGACGTATTCCATGATTGTGGATGGTGTCAGTCTTCCCAACTTGATATATACATTTAACACAATCCCAATCAAAATCCCAACAAGCTAGTTTGTGGATATCAACAAACTTTTCTAAACTTTGTATAGAAAGGCAAAATACCAAGAATAGCAGCACAATTTTGGAAGAGCAAAGTGAGAGGACTGTTACTTCCTGACTTAAAGACAAAGATTAGAGTTATAATATAACCAAGACAATGTAGCTTTGTTGAAAGAACAGCACATAAATCAGTGGAATACATTGGAGATCCTAGAAATAGACACACACAAATATAATTAACTATCTTTAGCAAAGGCACAAAGGCAAGTCAAGGTAGAAAAGATAGTTTTTTCAACAAGTGATGCTGTAAAAAAAACTGGATATAAAGCCATATATAGTTAAAAAGTGAATCTAGATACAAACCTCATACCTTTCACAAAATAAACTCAGAATGGATCATAGACCTTATTGTAAAACACAGAACTATAGATCTTCCAGAAAATAACACAGGAGAAAATTTAGGTGACCTTGGGTTTAGTGATGAATTTTTAGATACAACACCAAAAGCACAATCTATAAAAGAACAAATAGTTAAATTGGACATAATTAAAATAAATTTATTTTTAAATAAAACTACTGTGTGAAGAACTGTGTTAACAGAATGAAGGCAAGTCATAGATTTGGAGAAAATATTTGCAAAACACATAGCTGATAAAGCAATGTTATACAAAATATACCAGGAAACTTTAAAACTCAACAACCTAAATAGAAGTGCATGTAAGATCTGAATACACACCTCATGATATACAGATGTTAAATAAACATAAAATTGCCCAGTATAATATGGCATTAGGGCATTGAAAATTTACACAATAAGATACCATTACCAACCAAGTAGAATGCTAAAATCCAAAACAATGAAAACACCATATGTTGGCAAGAATTTGCAGCAACAGGAATTCTCATTAATTGTTAGTTGGAATGCAAAATGATACAGCCAAATTGAGGAAAAGGCAGGCAGTTTCTTACAAAGCTAAACATAGTCTTACCATATGATCCAGCAACCATGCTTCTAGGTATTTATCTAAATGAACTGAAAACTTATGTCCATACAAAAACCTGCATATGAATGTTTTTAGCAGCTTTATTCATAATTATCAAAACATGGAAACAATGAATATGTCCTTCATTGATGAATGGGTAAACAAACTGTGTAAATCCATACAATGAAATATAAGCATTTTTAAATGAGCAGTAAAGCCACAAAAGGACATGGAAAAACCTTAAATGTATATTTCTAAGTGAAAGAAGCCCATATAAAAATGATACATATGTAGGATTCCAACAATATGACATTCTGGAAAAGGCAAACTTAAGGGACAGGAAAAGTATCAGTAGTTGCCAGGGTTACACGGGGGGTGGGTGGGTCATGGAATGATTAATAGGTGGAATACAGGGCATTTTAAAGACTTGGAAACTTTTCTATATGATACTGTAATGGTCAATATTTGACCTTAGACATTAGTCCAAACACATAGAACCATACAATACAAAATGTGAACCCTAATGTGAACTATGGATATTAGTTAATAATACTATATCAATATTACTTCATAAGTTATAGCAAATAAACCACATTAGTGAAAGATATTGGTAATAAGTGAAATTGTGTGTGGGGTGAAAGAGGTAATATAGGAAATCTGTGTTTCTACTCAATTTTTCTGTAAACTTAAAACAGCTCAAAAAAATAAAGTCAACAAAATTTTAAAATGTCAGTTTTTTCCCCTACATATCAGCAATAGGCATTTGTAATTTGGAATAAAAATACCATTTAAAGTAGCACCAAAAAATTGAAATACACAGATATATATCTAATATTTATGAGATCTGTGTGCAGAACAAGCAAAACACAAATGAAAGAAATCAAAGAAGTTCTAAATAAATAGAGGATATTCTATATTCATGAGTTGGAAGAATCAATTATTAACATGTCAATTCTTCCATACTTCATCTATAAATTTCATACATTTCCAATCAAAATCTCAGTAAGCTAAATTTCAGATATCAAAACTGATTCTAAATTTATTGGGAAAGGCAAAAGACCTTATTTCTATAAAATAAGAACAATGTTGGAGGATTTAAACTACCCAGATTCAATTTCAATTTTATTATAAAACTACAGTGATGCAGACATGTGGTATTGGTGAAAAAATAGACACATAGATCAATGGAACAGTATTGAGAGCCCAGAAATAGACCAGGCAAAGATAGTCAACTTATCTTTGATAAATCACAAAGGCAATTCAAGGTAGAAAGAGCAGTATATTCAACAAATGGTGCTGGATAAACTGGATAGCTACATGCAAAAATGAATCTAAACACAGACCTTATACCTTTCACAAAAATTAACTCAAGATTGATAATAGACCTTAATGTAAAAAGAAAACTGTAAAACTTCCAGAAGACATAGGAGAGAATCTAGGTGATGTTGGATTTGGTGATAAATTTCTAGACACAACACTAAACGCATAATCCATGAAAGAAAATAATTGACAAGTTGTACTGTATTAAAATTAAAAATTGATAATGAAGTGAAATCACAGTTTGGGAGGAAAAAACTACTTTCAAAACAATTATCTGATAAATATATATATATATATATTTATATATATATATATATATCCAAACTATACAAAGGATACTTAAGATTCAAAAATTAGGAAACAACCCAATTAAATAATGGGGACAAGTTCTGACCAGACATTTCCCCCCAAAATATATGCAGATAGCAAATAAGGATATGAAAAAAAAATGCTCAACATCATGTTATAAGGGAAATGAAAACTGCAATGGTTAGAGACATAGACATACCTATTAAAATGACTAAATTCAAAAACTGACAAAAAAAACTGCTAAGGATGTTGAGCAACAGGAACTCTCATTAATTTCTGGTGGGAAAGCAATATGGTACAGGCACTGTGGAAGAGGCTTTAGCAGTATGTTACAAAATTGAACATAGTTTTACAGTATTATCCAGCAATTGTGTTGTTTGGTATTTACCCCACTGCTTTGAAAACACAAAACCTGTATGTGAATGTTTATAGTACCTATATTCATTATTGCTAAAAGTGTTGGCAGCCAGGGTGTCCTTCAAAAGGTAGCTTGATTGTAATGGTTTGAGTTTGATTTAATTATGAATTCCAAAAATATAAATTAGATTATGTTTGTAAGCTAATCTGTTCATCTGGGCATGATTAAGTTATGAGTAGGGCGTTAACTGCCACGTCAGTGAGATGTTGAGCCCCACCCCTCAGTGGGCGTGGTCTCAAGTATAAAAGTCTAGACAAGAGAGAAGCAGATTGAGAAAAGCAGTTTGAGAGAAGCAGATTGAGAAAAGCAGACTGAGAAAAGCAGATTGAGAAAAGCAGATGGAGGGAAGCGGAGATTTAGAGAAGCAGATTTGAGAAGCAGTTCTGATGTTGGAGTGAGCTGATCGCCGGATAGTCTACAGCTGAACTTGTGTGGAAGAAACATAAGCTAAGCCGGGAGAGAAACGCAGCCCCGGCAGAAGAGGAACCCAAAAGCCTGAGCCCTTGCAGACGTCGGCAGCCATCTGCTCCAACATGTGGACTTTGGTATGAGAAGAAACTCAAGCGTTGTGGCCTGGTAACTGTGAGTGTCTACCCCAAATAAATACCCTTTGTAAAGACCGACCGATTTTGGTATATTTACAAAAGGCATGCCTGTGGCTGACCGAAACATTGATAAACTGCAGTACACCTATTATAAAATTTTATTCTGCAATAATATAGGAATGAGTTATCCAGTCATGTAAAGATATAGGTTAATCTTAAGTGCAAATGGTGAAGTGTAAGAAACCAATCTGAAAAGATTAAACACTTTTTATTCTATTTATGTGACACTCTGGAAAAGAAAAAAAACTATAGAGACAGCAAGAAATCAATAGTCGCAAGGAGAATGAGGGAAGATTTACTTGGTAAAGCACAGAGGATTTTTACGGTGGTGATTTTATTCTTTGTGGTACAATGATGGTGGATATCTGGTAATGCCCTTCTGTCAAAACACATAGAACTTTTTAGCACAAAGAGTAATCCTTAATGTATACAATATTTTTTAAAATGTGAAGATTGAGGGATCCAGTTGAAGTGGATAAAATGATATAATAATCTACCTATTACAAACATATAAAATAAACTCACTGAAAAGAGTAGAGGAAAGAGTGCTAGTTGGTAACTGGAAATTTGGAGCCTGCTAGACTAAAAGAATACTAAACTGTGCATAAGTACTTTACTCTAGTTGATAATGTTGCTTGCCATAAGGTATGGATTAAATATTCTGTAAGCCATATACACATATACTGGAATTGAACAAGTAAATACATTGCTGGCCAGGTTTCTCACTGTTGGATTTGGCGATCTAAGCATAAAAGTCCTAGATGGAAACTTCTTCCAATAGAAGGCTGTTTCATCTACATTGAAAACCTCTTGTTTAATATAGCCACCTCATCAATTATCTTAGGTAGATCTTTGGGATATTTTGCTGCAACTTCTACACCAGCACTTGCTGCTTGACCTTGTACTTTTATGTTATGGAGATGGCTTCTTTCTTAAACCTCATGAACCAACCTCTGCTAGCTTCAGTTTTGTTTTGTTTTGTTTTTTTCTGAAGCTTCCTCCCCTCTCTCAGCTTTCATAGAATTGAACAGCTAGCATCTTGCTCTTGCTCTGGGTTAGGCTTTGGTCTAAGGGAATATTCTGGCTGGTTTGATCTTCCATCAGACCACTAAAACTTTCTCCTTATCAGCAAAAAGTCTGTTTCACTTTCTTATCCTTCATGTGTTCACTGGAGAAGCATTTTTGGTGCTCTTCAAGAACTTTTCCTTTGAATTCAAAACCTGGCTAACTCTATGGTACAAGGGGCCTAGCTTTTTGTTTCTCTCAGTTTTCAATATGCTTTTCTCACTAAGCTTTATCATTTCTAGCTTTTGATTTAAAGGGAGATATGTGTGACTCTTCATTTGAACACTTAGAGGCCATTGCAAGGTTACTAACGGGCTTAATTTCAATAATATGCCTCAGGGTAAAGGGACACCTAAGGAAAGGGAGTCAGGGGAACAGTCATTCACCGGAGCAGCCAGAACACACACATTTATAAAGTAAATTTTTTTGTTTTAAATGCGCATGGTTCGTGAAGCCCCAAAACAATTACAATAGTAACATCAAAGAAAACTGATCACAGATCACCATAATAGATATAATAATAATTAAAAACGTTGAACATTTGCAAGAATTGCAAAAATGTGAGGCAGAAACATGAGGTGACAACATGCTGTTATAAAAATGGTGCCCATAGACCTGCCAGATGCAAGGTTGCCACAAACTTTCCACTTGTAAAAAACAATACAATGTAAAGTAAAGCACAATAAAATGAGGTATGCCTGTACTCCTTTCTCTGTCAGCTCATAGTGCCTAGAAGTAAAGGCACCCTAGCTGTAATGAGTTCACCTAGAGCCCATATCCTGATTTCTACTACCATTCTTCAATAAAAGGAAACAGTGCTTCTTGGAGAAAGGGCTGATCCTAGGACTGAAAAAGGAGATATACAGGATGAACCTCAATCATCTTTTAGTGTAAGAAAATAAGGAAGTAAGGGGGTGCTTAAACACACACAGACAATGACAGGGGACACACAGGAGCCATCAGAAAAAAAAATACAATGGTCAAAGAGAATAATTTGAGCAAATATCATATAAGGATTTTTTTTCTCATTTCCTGCTTAGATTGCTCATACTAGTGTATAAAAACTAGTGTAGAGAAACAATGATTTTTGCGTGTTGATCTTGTATCCTACCACTTTGCTGAACTTATTTATTAGCTATAGTGCCTTTGTGGTAGATTTTTCAGGACTTTTTCTATATATAGGATCATGTCATCTGCAAATAGTGGAAGTTTTACTTCTTCCTTTCCAATTTGGATGTCTTTATTTCTTTTTCTTGCCTAATTGCTCTAGCTAGACATCCTAGCACAATATTGAATAACAGTGGTAATAGTGGGCATTCTTATATTTTACCAGATATTACAGGGAAAGCTTTCAGTTTATCACCATTGAGGATGATGTTAGCTGTGAGTTTTCCATATATGTCCTTTATCATGTTGAGGAAGTTTCCTTCTACTCCTAACTTTCAAAGTGCTGTTATCAAGAAAAGATGCTGGATTCTGTCAAATGCTTCGCTGTGTCAATGGAGATGACCATGTAGATATTACCTTAGTTGATTTTCTTGTATTGAACTACCCTTTTATCCCTGGGATAAAACCCACTTGACCATGGTGTATAATTCATGCACAGTTTTATTTAATTTGCAAGTATTTTGTTGATGATTTTTCTTCAATATTCATGAAAGAAAATTGTAATTCTCTTGCAGTATCTTTGTTTGGTTTTGGTATTAGGGTGATGTTGACTTCATAGAATGAGTTAGGTAGTGTTTCAACCTCTTCAATTTTTTGGAAGAGTTTGAGTAGAATTGGTATAATTCTCTTTGGAATGACTGGTAGAATCCACCTGTGAAGCCATCTGGTCCTGGACTTTACTTTGTTGACAGGTTTTTGATTTCTGATTCAAATGATATAATGCCTATCC
>PVKH010033258.1:0-12041 GCA_004027955.1 Chaetophractus vellerosus | reverse complement strand
AAGATAACGAATGTGCATCCACATAAGGCTGTGTATATGAACTTCCAGGGAATTCAGAGTCTACCTTTCTAACAAGGTACCAGGGGATGCTGACCTGATCCCTAACACTCTGTGACTCAGTTTACCCACCCCCATCATTGTACCTACTTCTTAAGTCTGTTGAACAGATTCACGGAGTTCTGTATTTCAATTCTGTGGTAAGAGGTGCTTCATAAATATGAGGCATTGTATAGGTGACATGTCAAGTGATTCTAGAGTTAAGAATCCAGTGTTTGGGAAGCAGCTGTGGCTCAAGCAATTGAGCTCCCGTTTACTGTATGGAAGACCCAGTTCTATCCTCGGGACCTCCCGGTAAAAAAAAAAAAAGGCGTCCCAGGGCTGCGCTGCCTAAAGAGGCACAAGCCCCCAAACGGTGAAGTGATGCACCAAAAAGACAATCATGCAACCAGAGAGAAAAAAATAAAAGAATCCAGTGTTCACATTCTGCTGTTCAGAATTCCATTCTCCTTCTTCACCCCTACTTCCCTCAACCAGTTATTAAATGAGTTTTATAAAGACTTTTTCTTCTAGTCTTAATATATATTTGGTAACCTGAAGTTAACTTTTCTTATCATCATTTGCCATCATTTTCCTAGGAAACTCTTGCTCACATCAGTGAAAGCTTATTTTTCAATGTGGGGGGAAATTTTTTTTTTCCTTTAAGGTCAGTCCTCCATATTATAATTTTGAGATTTTAAGTCACTTTTAGTCATGCTGCTAATTTGCCACCAGTACTTCACTTTCTCCAGTTGTTTCAGACAACTTATAGCATAAAAGTTCCTTCTCTTCCATTCAGTATGCTGTTTGTCACTGATTCTCTGAAGTGAAAGGACATTTTTCAGAGAGCAGTAGGAGGCAGCTGAGAATTCCAGCAGTTCTCTAGGAGCACCTTCTTATCACCGAGCCAACAAGGTGACTGATTTCATAAAACAAGTTGGCTGCTTATGACTTTAAATTCTAAGTCTGCCTTTTCAAATCACCTATAGGTAATTCACATATGGTCTCCCTGAAAAGTGGCTTACTAGTTAAGGTAAATTACCCTGCAAATGAAACATAATGCCCTCCCCACTCCCACTCCACATGAGGGAGGGGATTAAAACAACAATTTCATTCCAATAAAAGCTAAACCAGAAAGATATTTTCTTCACCATCAATTTCAGTTCATTGCTCCTGACATCGCATCATACATTAGTCTTTTTTACCCAATACGAATTAATTTTCTCAGCAGCAGAAATACATTACATAATGCTCCTTGATTTCTTGCACACCCAAACCTTTTTTCCAAACAATTTAATCAGTAGATTGTATTTGTTTTACCCAACTTCAACTCCTTTCTATTTCTTAAAGTTTCTTAAGTATTATCATACTTTACCACTTTTCTAGCAGCAGAATGGATATTTCTTTATCCTCAGCATAATGGTATAATATGTGATGAAATGTAGGGTATATCTAAGCACCAATATAAGCAAATATATACTGTTTAGGGCACTGGGTAAATAAAGATTATTAATATCAGCTGACTCCATGAAACAACAGCCAGTCCATTGCATGTTTCTGTCACCCATTCGTTCATTAAATATTTGTTAAATGCCTATCCGTGTGACTGACACTGTGCAAGTCACTTGGAATCCAACTATAAATGGGGCATAGTCTCTATTGTTACGGTGACCAGGGTCTATTGGAGAATAAGAGTCACCCTTCAGTGTGATAAGTGCTATGATGGAGGGATGCTTCAAATCTCTCTCTGCTCTGTCTTCACATCACCTTTTCTTCCAGGCATGTTTGATTGGGGGTGGTGAGTGTGGGGGGTGAATCTCCCTCTCTTTCCCTCTTATAAGTACACATGTGATTACATTTAAGTCCCATTGGGATAGTCCAGGATTATCTCCCCATCTCAAAATCCTTAACTTAATCCCATCTGCAAAATCCTTATATACAAGGTAACATTTACAGGTTTCAGGGATTAGGACTTGACGTCTCTAGGGACCGTTATTCAGCCAACTACAACCTTCAAACCTTCTCTCTTCAGAACCTTTTTTCACCACCTCCCTCCCCTCAATCTCAGCTCCACCTCATATTTCATTCAAATAATAGGAACAAAATCCCTCATCTTCCCACCATCAACCCTGTCTGCATCCTTGCCTACTGCAACCTCTTCTTCTCTACTATTGCACTGGAAGACATGGCCTCTTCCTCTCAGAGCCCAGTCTTTCCACATGGGTTCCCCATGTCATCTCTCTTTCTATTTCTCAAGGACTTTGTTTGTTTAATTATTTTCTTTTTCCTTTCCCTTTCCCTCCCTCTCTCCTATGTCATTCATCTCCCCTTTCCTACTGGATCATTTCCAATAGCATATAAATGGGCTCAGGTACTTTCCATCTTTAGAAGATCTTCCTTGATCTATATCCCTCTCCCACTCTACCCTATTTTCCTGCTCCTCTTTCTGTTTTGTTTTTTGAAAGGCTTTTTTCACATAGACCAACTCTACTTCTTCACCTCTAATTCTCTCCTCAATCCACTCTAGCCTGCTTTCTACCATCAACTCCTTGAAACGTCTCTTGTCATGGTCAACAATTACCATCATGTCAGTAGCATTCAAATTCATGGCCATTCCCTCCTTCTTTAACAACTTTTCTCTGTTGGCTTCTTTGACCTCATGCTATCCTGATTTTCCTTCTTCTTTACCCTCCACTCTTTCTCAAACTCCTTCTCTACCCATCCTCTAAATGGGTAACTTAAGGCTCAATATTGGACATACTTCTCCACTCTTTCCTTCCTTCCCTAGGTAAACTCAGCAATTATTTTGCATTTAAATACAAGTGTTATGCTATTGACCCTGAAACTTCTACCTCTAGACCACACATCTCTGAAATCCAGAAGCAAATATTTAAATTCATACTTAACATCTTCACTTGATGTTTCACAGACAAGTATGATTAATATCCCCAAAGCAGGATTCATTATCTCTCCATTCCTGCCCCTGCTTCCTGTCTTATTCACCTATTTAGGTGGTAGCACTATTCACCCAGGAAAATCATGGGAAGACAAGGAAGAGCAAAGGAAGACAGGAATCAGCCAGCTTTTAGAAGACTGATGATGGGAACGATGAAATCTGGAGTTAGAGATAGTATATTAGATAGGGTATCACTAGCTGCTGTAACAAAGAAATCCTAAAATTTTAGTGGCTTAATGTAAAAGAAGTGTATTCATACTCATGGCACTCTCCAAAAGGGTGTTTTTGAGCTGGCCTCACATGCTAATCCAGGGACCTGGGCACTTTTCATCCTCTAGTTCCACTATTCCATGGGTCTCAGGGTTCTTTGAATCCAGCCAGAGTTCCAGAAAAGTGGAGAATACACACCATTTCTTAAAATTCCAGCTCCAAAAAGAAACATATCACTTCTACTCATATTCTACTGCTGAAAACTATTCACATGACCATACCTTGATGCAAAGGGTTTTGGGAAGTATAGCCTCTGGCTGGGCAGCAGCCCACAAATTAAAGAGGAGCACAACCTTGGGGTAGACAATTTGTCTCTGCCGTAGCCAGAAAAACTAAGGAGCCCAGGATTGGGGCTGATCTGAGAAGAATTAAAGATAGGAGAAGGTACACATTTCAAAAGAGGAATTTTTCATTGGAAGGAAGAAAAGAAAGAGAGGACTATAAAAAGATAAAGAAGGGAAGTGAGGTGTTAAAGTGTTATAAGATATGTACATGGGGATTCTTATCTCATACCTTCTCTAGTCAGCTCACCTGAATCTCCTGGCTCACTGGACTCCTGTGGGCTGATCTCTGCCAGCACAAAGAAAGACAATCTCTATTTGAGACCACCATGGCAGATAAGCTGAAAAATGGATTTCTCCCAACTCCTTCCAGCATTTTTAAATGAATGCACACACAAATATCTTCTGACAGTTGCAAGAAAAAGATAAATAATGAAGCAGATTCAGAAAAAGATATTGCTGTCTAATTGTTCCTTGCCACTCTCTTAAATGAAGTTTTTAGTAAATGTAGTTTTCAAGGTAGACTGACATCCACCTAGGGATTTGGCAGCCTTGATTAATGAGCTGCCAGAGAATGGGAAGGTAGGGAATGAAGAAGTGAGTGCTCAAAACCTCCCTTCCTCGGAACTCTTTGACTTCCTGTTTTTATGTTTCAGAAGTGGGTCATGAACATGAAGAGAATTTTATTCCAGTATAGTGATAGATCAGCTGACAATGCATATACCCATCTTGGAGAAGACAGTGGATCACAAGGTCATGACAGGGTATAGATCATCAATGACACATCAGGGTCACAGACAATGGCCAGACGGGCAGCCACAAGCCCTTCTACCTCTGATAATTTTGGCTTTCCCATAGAATCCATGGATTGGAACACTAGCCACATTGGATTAGAGAAAATAGGCTCTAGGCAGGGGGAAGGAGGAGAGGTAGATAGTGTCATGTTAAATAGAGAGTTGTATGGTTCCCAAACCTGAACTGTAAAGGTCTAAATCTTCCTAGGAACAAAGATTCGGGGGGATAATTCAGCTGCAATAAGACGCTCTGTGACTTGGGAATGAAAAATAAACAGCTACTGGCAGTTTTCCACAAGTCAGGGGAATGCTGTAGGACGTGTTCTCACCCACTTACTTGCCATAAAGATTTCCAACTAGGTTACCATGGATACAGCCTAGAAATCAAAGACATGACTTAAATTATTAAAAACCCATTAATCTGAGCAGGAGAAGCCCTGATAATTTGTAGGGTTTTCCATTGAGATGGGTGATACTTACCTTAGGACAAAAAAGAATTAATACCTTTTCCTACATGGTTTATGAGCTTTGACACCAATTTTATCTCACTATATTCATTAATATTTTAAGATCCAGAACTTATTATTGCACTAGCTTTGTCTTGTCAATTTATCAATGTGTGTATATATATATATATGATTTATAACATATATTAGACTTTTACATAACAAATGTGTTAACCAAAAAAATTAAATAATCTATGTTCTATTCAGATGCATGGTCAAAGGACAGCATAAGAATCATTCACTGGGCAGGAAAATAGGCCATTTGACTAATATTCAGTGCTGCTGGGCCTTGTTAATTAAATATGGTCATGAGCATAGGACAGAAAGCTTTTGCAGGGAAGACTGCACTGTTCAAAACTTAATCCTTAGAAATCTAGGGGGAATTTGCATGGGGCTTGGGTAGACAGTGGCACCAGAGTGAATTTTATTTTGGTGAATGTCCACAGCCAGGGACAGTTTTGCTTAGGTAAAGTTGGAAACACACCTGGGATACTTTCCAGGCCCCACCTACCTAAAAGTAACTGCCTAAGGCTAATAAATTCTGCCCTTCCTAACCATTCAGCTTAAAACCTTCACCTTTGAGTCATCCTTTTGCTTTAGACAGCAAATATGGCACCAAAATCACCAGAAGAATGGGGAACAGACATTCAACCACTAACAAAGCCACTTTGGTTGTTGACATAGAAGACACAGAACCATCAAACAGGTCTAATAGCTGAATGAATGGAATAGAATGGAGTTGATCAGTTGCTTCTAACTGTACCAGAGAACTTGGGAATTTTATATTCCCAATTCAAGGTCCATGTATGGAACCTGAAAGCCTTTGTGAGTGCCCCAGAAGAAACCCTTATCTCCCTTAGCAGCAGGGCTGAAACTTTTGAAAACCAAACCCAAAGTCTAATCCTGTAGGTAGCTGAATTACAGGGCAAATTGAAATCCAAACCTCAGAGGGTCTCTTTTGTTTAAGTGAGGCCATTGAATTGTGAAAAGAAGATCTTGAAACTTGGAATGGGGACTTATGGATGATTTTGATCAAGGAGGCCTCAAATCCTTAAATTCCATAAAACTTTTTTTGCAAGTAGAAACAGCCCTTCCACCCCTGCTTAAGGAAGTTAGCGTCCCTTGA
Source organism: Chaetophractus vellerosus (assembly GCA_004027955.1). Lineage (NCBI taxonomy): Eukaryota > Metazoa > Chordata > Mammalia > Cingulata > Chlamyphoridae > Chaetophractus > Chaetophractus vellerosus. The sequence goes on along the minus strand of PVKH010033258.1, from coordinate 6,072 downwards.
AGAATCTGTAATGACCTTTCTGTGGAGCCTTCCCAGGACCTACCCCTACTGCCTCTGCCTGTTTCTAGACCTAAAACCAAATTCGAGTACCAGTAGGCTCCAAAGGATGAGGTACAAAGAGTGATCCATGAGTAGATTAGATACACACCAAAAGAATGGTGTGATATTAACAATATATGTAGACAGGAATCTGAGGGATATTTATAGGAATGGATATGAATGGCATGGGGTCAAGGTGAAATAAATATAAGGTTGTATCAGGTGAGATTCTGGATTCAGTGTTTTACGCACAGGGTTAGAAGTGGCTCTAACAGTTTGATCGGTTGAGTGTTTGAAATTCTGAGGTGGGTTTATTATGGAAGAACTGCTCACCCACCCCAGAGAGGTCCAGAGACTATGTTTACCACAGTCTATATCTTTGAGAAATAAATTGATAAGGGAAACCCCCAACGTCTTTGAAGACGTTCTTTATGGCTCAGAAATTACAATAGGAATGTCTACCATCAAACAGGGATCCCTGAATACAATGGGGATGATGGGATCCTGGTTGACAGCTGTCCAGTGGTGGCATTTAATCACAAAAGACAAGGTAAGAATGGTTGCCATAATGGATAGTGGAGACAAAGCAGTAATGAGAATAATTTGACTTGTAGAGATCTTTGGCATTGGCTAGTTTAGCATTTTAGTAGATCTATAGAGCCAGTAGAACTAGTAGATCTAGTAGAACTAAAATAGATGGCAGCATACTAAAGTCTTACTTGATCTATATAAGAGGAAAGCTTTAGTTATAGCAAAGAGAATTCTAACTTGAATGACCAAAACAGAGAGTCATATCCCCTCGATCAAAACCCAACTTGAGCAAGTTCATAAACAAGATCCCCTTGAATCATGGGGAAGCCAGAAACTATTTAGAAAGATTTTGCTATGCTCCCGAAAATGTATGCTGTTAATCTTCCCAGCCTTCCCCAAATGCACCTGAAGTCATGTACCAGTTAATTGTGCATTGAAGAAGAGAAAATAATCAGATTTACTGAAGTTTATTAGACAGTAGTTCTGAACTGGTACTCATTCCTAAATACCTCAATGTCACTGTCATCCACTAGTCAGAGCAGGAGTTTAGGGAAGCCAGGTGATGAATTGATCTTTGGCTCAGCTCTGGCTCACAGCGGGGCCAGTGAGTCTGAACCCAATCTGGGTTGTTTTCCCATTCTGAGAATGTATAATTGGAATAGACATGCTCACAAACTCGCAGATTATCTACATTGGTTCCTTGACTCTTAGTATGAGGGCTATTACTGGTAGAAAAATGGGAGCCACTAGAACTTCCTGTCCCTACAAAACTAGTAAACCAAAAGAAACTCTGCATTCTGTAGAGTTTGCAGAGATTAGTGCCACGATCAAGGACTTGACAGATGCAGGGTAATGATTCCTGATTCCTAACACATCAACATTCAACTCACCTATTTGGTCTCTGAGAAAGAAATATCTTGGAGAATGACAGTGGACTAGCATAACTGTTATCACGTGGTGATTCCAATTACAGCTGCTCTTCCAAATGTGATTTCATTGCTGGAGCAATTCAACACTTCTCCTGGTATTTGGTATGCATCTATTAATCTGGAAAATTAACTTTAGGGTCTATACTTATAAGTAAAGACCATCAGAAATTGTTTGCTTTCAGTATGCAAGGCCAGTAATACACCTTCACTGTCCCACCTAGGGGTTATATCAATTCTCCAACCTTATGTCATCATCAAGTCTGCAGGGAACTTGAGCACCTTTCCCCTCACAGAATAGCACGTTGGTCCATAAAACTGAAAATATTACGTTGATTGGTGAACAGGAGTAGCAATTGCTAGAGTAGGCCAAAGAAAGGGAAATAAGTTCCATAAAAATTCTAGGGCCTGCCACCTCAGTGAAATCTCTAGAGACCCTGTGGTATGAGGCACATTGAGATACCCTTCCCAAGAGAAAACATGTTGCTGCATCATGAACAAAGTAGCTATGGCAACAGGGATGGAGGTTCTCCTGGGGTCCAGCAACATGAACGTCCTCTCACCAAGGCCAGTCTGGCTACAGCCATGACTGAGACTCCACTCTGCCAATAGCTAGCAACCATGTAAGCGAGCTTGGGGGTGGACAAGACTTGAGATGACTCCAGCCCCAGCTTGCAGCTTCAGTGCAACCTCAAGAGAGACCCTGAGAAAGCACCACCCAGCTAAGCCACTCCCTGGTTTCTGATCCACAGACACTCTGATATAATAAGCTTTTCTATCTTAATCTGCTCACCTTGGAGTAATTTGTTACACCAGTTGATAACTAGTACATCTAGCATGAATAAAAACCAGTTGGGGCATCCCAGATAACCCAGACATGATAGTCAGGTATATATAAGAGCTGGCACTTACTGCTTTGTTTATTTTAGTCTTCTACCTTGGGAATTTTTGTTTGATTATTACATTCATGTGACAAATAAAACAATGCTTTTCTCTTTATTTTAAAAGAAGCTTTAGATTACATAAATATTACTAAAAAATGTAGGGGATTCCCATATACCCCACACCCTCTGACTCCCATACTTTCCCCCATTAACAACATCTTCCATTAGTCTGGTGCATTTCTTACAATTGAAGAACACATATTGAAGCACTGCTACTAACCATGGTCAATAGTTTGCATTATGGCTTACACTTTGTACCGCAGAATTTTATAGGTTTTGACAAAATGTATAATAGTCTGTATCTGGCATTGCAATGTCATGTAGAACAATTCCAATGTCCCAAAAATACCCCATGTTATACCTGTTCTTCCTTCTCCCTACCCTCTGAATCTCTGGTGACCACTCTCTTTATATAAATGTTACAAGTTCTTCCATTACTAGAATAATAATAAGTCTACTTTAGTCCATAGTTACATTCCTCCTTTATGTTTGTTCATTCCTCAGTCTTGAGGATTTTGGGATGGTGTTGCCCACTTTGCTTCATACTGAGAAGAGACTTAGATCCCATGGGGCAGGTAGATGGAACTGTCTTGCCTGCAGGTGTAGACACTCCCTGTTTATGGGATGGGCGTTGTCCATCATGATCCTTTTGTTAGTTGTCCTGGGTGAGTCCAATGAACTGGAGTGTAGGTGTTGGCTGCAACTTTGCTGAGATTCAGGGCTCAACCAGCATATGATCAGCCAGAAGATTTAAGTCTCTGGGACATATATTTGATGGATATAGTGCTAATTATTGGTTCAAATAAAAGGAGCAAAGGAACCATGTGTAGGAAAATTATATATGTCTAACTCTGATACCTTGAGATGAAAGGTATTCATATATTCCAAGGGAAGGCCCACTGACAGGGTGCCAATTTCCTGGGGTTGTCTGCCCTGCCTATAGGGTCTAGATGTCTCCAGAGCCCTCAGAGCACTCCTGCTTCAGGCTCTGTTTACCATGGCAGTGAGAGAGATTCTCCTGAGATGTGCATAAGCATAACCTCTGGAATGATCTCACAACTCACTTTGGAATCTCTTAGCCATAAAAAGTCATTTGTATTTATTATTTCCCCCTTTTGGTCAAGGTCTTTATCCAAATGCATCGTTAGTTGGTACTTGGTAATAATCCCTCAGTGGCAGGGAGGCCCATTCCCAGGAGTCATGTCCCACAGGCAGTGAGTTTATAGGCTGAGTTTAGCTCAGAGAAAAGCTACATTTGAGCAACAAAGAGGCTTTCAGGAGATAACTCTTAGGTAATATATATCATTAGGCTGAGTTTCAATTTCACAAGAACAAGGTTCCTAAGTACAAGCATCAATATCAAGTGCCTGGCATATTGATCTGTCCTCCTTCACTAGGCACTGCCTATATACTCTAGAATCTTGCCACTCTATGAGAGAATGTAGCAGGACTCCCCAGGATGGTTCTATATTCCACCATAGAACCATGCTTCATGTTTACAATTTGAGTAGTTGATTCCAAAAACTATACATTCTTATTAGCTATTGTCCAAGGATATTACATCAGGACATCAACCATGTGGGGAAAGTTATAGACATAAAAGAGAGAAGGACCAGAGCTTTAGGAAAAGCTGTTTGATATCCCTGACCCAGTGTCAGGCATGAAAAAAGGAAATTTATGATGGATATTATAGTAAAAATTGAGAATTTATAAAATTGTGACAAAATGGGAATGGATAGGAGCACTCTGCTTCTATTTTTTTGCTCATCCTGATTGATTTATCCTTCCTGTAGAACAGAGCTGGGCCACCTCAGAGTGTAGACAAACTCAACTCACACAGCTCTTTTAATCGGAAATATTTTTTATTCATGTGTGAGTCCCCAGTTACCTGACACTCAAATAGAAACCACAATTCCTTTCAACTGATTTATTTCCAGATATAAACTTATGTCTTTTTAATTGCATTGGTGTTGGTGGTGGTCAGAGAAAGAGTAACCCCATATCCTTGCAATATAAATTTCCTTTTTTATTTTCTAACGAATAAAATAGGCCCTTGGAGAAATCATCACCGTGGACAGGTTTCTTTTATCAGAAAGCTGTTCTCTTCCCTCCCCTGTCTTGTAAGATACAGATCTTGGACCACATTAGCTCTAAAACCCAAGTCCTTATCTGAGGCCTTTAAGATTTCATCTATTTCATTTTCCATCTTAGGTCTGCGATTATTCACTACAAATCACTTGCAAATAACCCTTGGTCACTTTATTTGCTTCTAGATGTCAAGAGATCACTCTAATATTTACCTCAATATTATCCTACAGGAATTTTTTTTTATTTTATTTTTTTAGGATACATCGATTTATATAAATGTTACACAGAAATTTTAGGAATTTACTTTAATTTCAAAATAATGCCCATCCTTCACCATGCCTGTTGCCAGATACCTGCACAGAATGCATTAAACTCCCCATCGGCATGATTTTCAGACCTAGTGCCACCAGGTTGCTGATGAGCTAAAATCAATTTTCTAGGTAATGAGACAATCTTCTTTGCCCATTTCCTTAATTAGTATTTTCCATATTTAATGGAAATTCTGACCTCACCTTTCTATCTGTCTTCCTCTAAGCAAATGATTAAAGAAAAAAAGAAAAAATATCTGACCTTGGGTCTCCAAGACCCAGTGTTCTAATCTCTCCAAACTAGACTCAGTGGCATCTGACCTTGGTCTATTCGAGATTGGTTAGTAGAGGCCCTAGAGCTACACCACCAGCTGAGGCAGCCACAGCACAAATAGTTAAGATTGGAAAACTAAGCTGAAAATACTGTTTCAAAGTTTGAAGTGATGCCTAAGACAGGAATCACAGGAGAGAATTGCCCTCAAGAAATCTAGTTTCTTATCATTACATTTAGCATATGCAGATAAATGCATGGAGATATGGATGAAGGTGCAAAGGCATAGAGAAAACCTATTTCTGGTGTGGGCTGAGGAATGAATATTTGATCAACAAAGCATAAATGCAGCAATTTAGTATTTGCCAACATCTGCTTTGTACTCATCATGCATGATTCTATGAAAATACAAAGCTGTAAAAACTTAGTCTAGTTTGCAAAATGCTAGAATACAATCCAATATAGTTCATCTAGAACCCTACTCAGAATGAGCATGTCAGTGTATAAGACAGAAGGAACTGGATTTGAATCCTGGCTGTGCTGAACTCCAGTCCTATGACTGTGGGTAAGTTGTTTGTTTTTTGGTTTTTTGCTAGTTGGAGTGGGTTGAATAGTAGCATGTCCTTCCCAGAACCTCAGAATATGACCTTATTTGGAAATAGGGTCTTTACAGATGTAACCAAGTTAAGACGAGGACCTAGTAGATTAGAAGGGGCCCTAAATCCAATTATTGGTGTCTTTGTAAGAATAGCAGAGGGCTGGCTGTAGCCCAGTGGATAGGGCATGGGTTTACCACATGGGAGGCCCTGGGTTCGGTCCCTGGGGCCTCTCCAGGCGGGCAGACTGCTTGAGAAGGCAAAAGTCGCCGAAAGCCACCCGCGGGCAGAGCAGAGCCACCTGCGGGCAGGGCAGAGCCGCCTGCAAGTGGGGCAGGCTGCTCACGAGTGGGCAAGGCCACTGCTCAC
>PVKH010033257.1:0-12039 GCA_004027955.1 Chaetophractus vellerosus | reverse complement strand
GGACATTGTACACCATGTTAAGGAGTTTTAATTTCATCCTGAGAATAAAGGGGAGTCACTGAAAGGTTGTAAGCAGGGAAGAGACATGGTGATTTTTGCTTTAGAAAGAACATTCTTCCCACATTATGGAAAATAATTAGGAAGGGAGAGAAGCCTGGAGGCAGGGGGCCCTTTAACAGGGTGTTGCTGTAGTTCAAGTGTGGGACAATGGTTACCAGGCTAGTTATTCTTCATTAAGCGTCCAGATCCACTCTCTGTCCTCCTCCACCCAGCTTTATGCTTGAGGAGGCCGACCCCTGAGGACGGCATCTCCTGGACTCCTTTACTGCTAAGTTTCAGTTGGCTTTGGCCAATGGGGGTGCCAGCAGCAGCCTGGAGGGCAGGAGAGAGAGTCTGGAGCATCTTTCCTCAACCCCAACTTTGGTCCCACATTTCTCTTCTATATCCTCTCCCTGACTATAGTGACCCCCAAGCAGCCACTGCCCCCACAATTGCCTCTTCCCTGGGCTCTTACTGGGCTTTTGGAACACAGTGTCCCCCTCTGCCCCTCAGTGCTAGGAGTGGTCATGTCTTCTCACTATTCCTGGTCTCTGAGTGGCTCATTTTCCCTTATTTGTCCCGTTAACTCTGACCATACCTCCAAAATAGTTTCTTCATTAAAGTCTCTGTATTTGCACCATCTGCAGTGAATTTAGTCTCCCACCAGGCCTAATTGAAACAATTGCCTTAACTTAGGCACTGATGGAAGGACTAGACCAAAGGAAACAGCTGGAGAGATACTTAGGTGATGGACTTGACAAGAGAACTTGGCTACAGCAGGGAGGAGGGAAGCGCAGTAGGAAAAAGTCATAGGTAACTGCTGGGTTGTTCACCTAGACCCCTTGGTGGCTGGTGATGTCACTTACCCTTGCTACTTCTTGATGCTTGTAGGTTTAGGACAAACCACAATTATGGTGACCATAAGTTGAACATTAGTTTAAAAAAATGCTTTTTGCTGGCACGTTACAGTCACTTTTAAAACATATAGTTCAGTAATTCACTTCACTAAAAAGTCTGTGACCCTCTAGGCCCAGTTAAAGGTTTCCAAAACATCTGTCCTCGATTAAACGACAGATACCACTTACAGACCATGTCTGTTTTCAAGTGCTTCAGAGCAGCAATTAATCAGGCAAATGAAAAAGCACAGACCTCATCTTCTTATCCAATTAGGAGAAAACTTTGTATGTCTAAGGCACCAAACTGTTTGGTTTTGTTGAAATGCATTGTGATGAGTGACTGGTTTTATATCTTTAAATATCAATATTTACTTTAAACTTACAGCTAAATTAAAGAAAAACAAAATATATTAGTTAACTGTCACAGTGTAGATGGAGGTTGATATTGGGTTGCTACTGCAGGACATCATGAATGAGAAGACAGACACACGAGACTTGGTACTTCCCACCAGCTGGGGACACTTCAGACTTCCTCTCTGCGCTTTTGCCTCTTTGTCTCCCATCCATAATCCACGTGTGATGGGCTGGTTTCCACCTCCATTCCCTTGTCCATAAGTCAAAGACTGTCCTCTCTCCTCCATACTGATGTCCTTCAGCACTTTAAAAAAGATTGCTCCAAATATCTCTTCCAGGAAACCTTGCCAGATCACCGCCACCTGAGTTTTCTTCCTTTACTCAGTGGTAGGAAGTGCCATTCTCATATTTAAGGTGAACTACCTGGATCCCCAGGTAATTAAATTGTTAGAGTCTAACAAAGTCAGCTGCAGGCTAATTATTGCCCTATCTCCCCACTGACTTCCATAAAACACCAAAGATTCACGGAAATGGGTCTTAGAAGCCACTGAGTCTATCTAAACCCTGGTTTTGCCAGTGAGGAGACTGGGGTGCTTGAGGTTTGGTGGAGCCAGAACTAGAACTTACCCTTCAGATTCGCAATCCAGAAATCTTTCCATTAAGCCAGGGGTTCTTAACAAGGGGTCCGTGAGCTTGAATTGAAATTCAAAAAAAACATTATTCTTGTGGGAGTGTGTTGGTGGGGGTGTGATATATTTATTAAATAGCACACAGTATAGTGTGGACTTAGTAAGGGGTCCCCAGTTTTTACCTGATGGCAAAGGGGTCCGTGGAACCAAAAAGGTTAAGAACCCCTGCATTAAACCCTCAGGTGAGAAATTGGCTGGGGTGGTGTTTTTTGGTCTCTAATCCAGTTTCTTCTCAGCTGGACAGATCAGTCATGGAAGAATTTCAGGCAATAAAATGAAGTAAAAGCAAAACATATCATGTCTGCTCAAAATAAAAGTTGTTTCCACTGCATAGAATAAAACTGTACTGAAGGAGACTAATCTCAAGGAACACGGTCACACAAAGAAACAAGCGTACGAAATCTCCTTGGTTTTATATTATAAAAGCAGCACATGCTTACCGAAAGGCATAAAGAATAAAATTTAAATAACCCATAATTGCATCACCCACAAACTAGTTCACATTTTAGTATATTTCCTCCAAGGCTTTTTTTTTTTTTAAAAAAAAAAAACATTCATGACAAAAAGAAAAGTTTAACATTGTATATAAAGGAAGAAATAAAAGTAATTTTGAAAATTCCAGATATTAGAAATAATACTGCACTACATTTAAAAAGTTATAAAATAGAATGATAGAAAAAAGATAACATCTCACAATATCAGGAACGCGGGAAAACTGGTTTTAGGTGAAGGAAGGAAGAGAAGGTGCTGGCTGATTTGTGGCTCTTCCTGTAGGATTCTGTACAAGTGCTCTTTAAGCTTCAGGGTGGTTGCTGTCGTGCACTGTGAGCACAGGGGCTGTCTGGTTGTTGCTCTGCCTGCTTCCAGGGCCTCTGGGATCTTCTGGAGAGCAGACAGAGATGCCGAGGGATGGACAGCCAGCGCCTTCTCTGATGGCCCAATGCCAGGGCCCATCTTTCCCCAGCCGGAGACAAGGCAGATCATTCCATTGCCCGAGGAGAGGACAGGCTCAGTGGGAGGCCAAGGAGTGCACTGGTAAGCTTAAGATGGTTTCCATGTTCTCATCTTTAAAAGCATGACTGAAGAAAAGAGCTGCTAAACCTACCATCTATCATAAAAAATAGATCTCTTTACTGACACCTAGTCATGTCCCAGGCTGAGGGAAAAGATGGGGTCATATTAACACGGACGCCCGTATTGCAGTGATTTTTAGGGTCGCCTGCTCGTGAAGGAATTCAGCGCCTCCCTACTCCAGATTTACCCCCATCGGGGTGGAGAGGTGCACCTGTGCTCAGGAACAGCTCAGCCTCCCCGATAAGGAGACATTATGGGGCAATGGCCAAGTGTAGTGGCTCTGCCATCAGACCACCTGGATTCAAATCCTGGCTCTGCCACTTACTCTCTTTACCACTGAGGGAACTTCATTGGGGTCACTACTTAATCCCTCTCTGCCTCTGTTTTCGATAGGTTAAATAGGGAGTTTTTAAAAAGTACCTGCTTCACAGGACTGTTGGAACCATTAAAAGTGATGATGCATGCAAAGTGCTGAGCAGAGTGGCTAGAGCTAAGGGCTCCATAATTTCTGGCTATCGCGGTAATTAAGGGTGCACACACACACGCACACACGCTCATGGCACTGAACTTCATGAGGATGCTGGCTGGCCAGGCACAGCCATTTCCCACTGGGCAGCCTGGATCCAGGGCAGAAGGCAACTCTAAGGGAGAAAATGTCTTCCTGGGTCCCAAATCAACCATTCTTATCGTGCCTAGAGCTTCACGAAGTCTTTCACACGTACAGACTTTTCAGCTGCTTTCTCTGTCTCTCTCGCTTCCTTCTAGTCTATCTCGCTTTCCACTGAATCTCAACACTGGGCATATGGCGCCATGAATGGCTCTCATGGCCCCTCTGTCTGACTCAGACAACACAGCTCCACCACAGACAAGCAAATGCAGTCCTGTCCCCACTTGCCCCTCTTGCCAGGCTCTCCTTTGCTGTGAACAACTGTACCTGGTGGTCTGAATGAGAGGATGGAGTCCGTGCCACACCATTCCCTTCACTCTTCTCCTTTCCCCTTCTCCCCTCATCAGCATCCTACCCGAAACTACATCTTTCTACTCCCTAAGTCTGCTGCTCCCCAAACAATATCAACAACAAAAAGCCTTAATGCCTGCCAGCTTATGCAATAATATTTGAATGGGAGAAGGAACTATCACCTACACATTAGAATTATCTTGAATATCAGTTAGGACCCAGCCAGGATACCCTATAACATATATTATCTCATTTAATCCAGCCAACACACTTATGAGTAGTTTTTATCATTATTTCCATTTAATACATCCAGGCATGTTTTACTGCAAAATCTATGTGCATAACCACTAGTCAGGTATATCATAGTTAATATGGTCTGACTTCCCAATGGTTAAAACAAGAACCACTCAAAGCAATCAAATATTAAGATGTAATCAGATATTATCAAAGCATAGTTTTACAAAGAACACCGTGAAGTAAATAAAATACGAATCAATATATTTATCAAAAGAGATAAAAGTATAATTAGGATGGATAATCAAATCAATCAAGTATTAATATGCATTAGCATTTTCAACATCTAATTATAGAGCACATAATCAAAATATAATGCCAACAGGGGTAATAACAATCACTCTTCTAAGTCACCCATCCAAAAATCCAACCCAGTTATCCAACCAGAGCCAAATCGAAACGCTACTGAATCTTATGGTTGCCACTCAAGATCCTTGCCCTGTCCTAGAAGGACCCCTCGAATAGAGCAGGGGTTTTTAACCAGGGGGCCACGATTTCAAGGTTTCAGGGGGTCTGTGAGCTTGAATCGAAAAAAAATCAACTTATTATCTTTGTTTTCTCTGACCTCTAACTGAAATCTTCACTTGTGAATGTATGCAGTAAATTACAGTAGTGTTCATTTCATATCCCATTACAGTTGCTGTATATCTCAAAAAGTCACTTATACACATCCATACTTCAAAATTATGCTAGTTGTTCGACCCGACGCTGGTTAGGTGTCATAAAACTATCTGCCGCTACATTCTGAGAAGGGGTCCATGGTTTTCATCTAACTGGCAAAGAGGTCTGTGGAACAAACAGGGTTAAGAACCCCTGAATTAGGGTGTTCTTTTAATTTATTCTTTAAACTTTAAGAATGAAGGAAGATTCTATTAATAATTACATCAGGTCATTAGGTCCTAGGCAAACACAGATGTATAGACACCTCACCTGAGTCAGCTCTGTCCCGGTCGATTCCATTCCATTCCATCCAGAATTTTAAAAATAATTATTAAGTCCATATTTTGGGTAGAACTGATGCTGGATATTAGAAATATAATATAATGCTCAGCAGAACCTTATTTCTGGCCTCATTATATTGTCTACTAGGAAAGATAAAGTAGATATTAGGACAGGAGGATAAGCTCCACAGTGGGGACAAATAGAACACTGTGAAAACATATTAGAACTGCTTCAATCTATTGCTATATTGCAAACCACCCTAAAAGTCAATGGCCTAGAACAACAGCTATATTATAGCTCGTGAGTTTGTGGGTCACGATTTCAGGCAGGGCTTGACTGGGTGCTGCTTCTGTTATCCATGGTATCTAGTGGAGGCTACTCAGTGGTATATTCTGGCAGACGGATCAGTCTGGAGGATACAAGACAGCTCAATCACATGTCTGGCATGCTGGCAGGCATGGCTGGACTGGGTTCAACAAGGACTGCCCACTGGAGCACCTACATGTGGCCTCTCCAGCATGGCGGCCTACAGTACTTTGGATTTCTTACACCAAAAGTGAGTGTTCTAGCAAATAAGGCAGAAGCTGCATGGCCTTTTATGACCTAACTTTAGGAGCCACCTGGCTTTACTTCCTCATTCTCTCTTGGTCAAAGCAGTCACAGATGCACCCAGATTCAAGGGAGGTGACCTAGGCCCCACCTCTCTGCGGTAGAAGTGTCAAAGAATTTTTGGCCTTATTTTCAAATTGCCTCAAAAAACAAAACCAGTGTTTGAGGATAGGGGGAAAATTCTTTAGCTGAAGGCTGAGCAGGGTTTAGCTCAAAGAAAGAGGGTAGAGGAATAGGTGAAGTTTTGCAGCAGCCCCTAAGATAAACAGATGCATGGCTTGTTCAGGGAAGTGGAAGTCATAAGGAGAAGGGAGGGAAAGAATTTGCAGTGAAATAGGACACCAGTAAGAGATGGTACAGATATTGATTTTAGAGCTGGGATGCTCAAGCTCCGAATCTGGCACACAAAATGTGCTAAATAAATGAGAATGAATGAATGAATGAACGAACAAACGAATGAAAGAATGAACAAACTTAGAGTAGTGTGATGGTCTAGTTTAGGGTTTTCAGACTTTTTTTTAATACACATCTCAGAAAGAAATATTTACATTGCAACTGGTGCACATACTCATATAGGTGTTGTGTCTGTCTGTCCATGTGCAGAAAACACAACTGAAAAAAACTGAAAAAAAAAGTTTTAAGAAGCAATGTTTCCCCTTGTTCTGGGTACTGCGCTCTGATATCTTCTGCTCTAATCTACTGTCTTCACTCCTATTTCATTGTTTTTCAAAGGCTGGTCACAATCCACTGTAACAATTTAAGGATCCCGAATGCTTTAAGACCCACAGACTGGTCCAAAGGAATTAGAACAGCTTAGGACACAGAGGTCAAGCCAAGGCCTGATTCCTATAAGTGTGACTTGAGCAAGACACACTGTTGGGGACTGAATCATGTCCCCCTCAAAAGGCATGGTCAGATCCCAACCCTTTCTCCTATGGGTGTGCCCTCATAGGATCTTTGAAGATGTTATTAGTTAAGGTGTGCCCAAACTGAATGAGGATGGGCCTTAATCCAATATGGATGACGTCTTTATAAGCAGAGGTCACAGAGAGCAGACAGAAGATGGAAGTCAATGAAACCTGGAAAGGAAAGAAGATGCCACCGTGTGCATTCCTATGTGACAGAAAAGCCAAGGAACCCCAAGAATTATCAGCCAGCCAGATGATACTGACTCCTGGAGAAAGCAAGCTTCCTAGCCTCTAAAACTGTGAGCCAATAAATTCCTGTTGTTAAGCCAACACATTGCATGGTATTTGTTTTAGCAGTTAGGAAACTAAACACACATTTATCCACTTAGCTTCTGTAATATCTATTTCACAAAGCTGTTGTGAGATAAACAAAAGATGCAAAATATCACACTGAAATCTACAAAGCATAAAATATAAAGGGATCCTTTATTTTATTTCTTGCATTTCTAATCCTGTATATCTGATTCTGTGGAGCACTGGGATTTTTAAGTTCTAGGAACTGGACAGGGAAGGGGATGCCAGTTCTTCTTTTTGACTGTCAAGTACATTTCTGATCCTTCTCCACCTCTGGCCTTCCTGTGCCCCAAGAGGCTGATCTGTATGGAAGCATCACCCAGCCTCCCTTCCCTCTGGTTGAGCCTGACCAATGGGAGGCACTGGATGGGAAATCAAAGGATGTGAAGAAAAATAAAATTTGCCCTCTATTTCTTCCCTGTCCATCCACATTTTTCGCAATGGCAGCATTCAACTATGGCTATTGTTTCTGTCTCAACCAGTTCAGGAAAATCATCCCGGTCCCATACCCCACCTTACGGTCTGGAGGCAGTAATACTTTCTGCTGTTGCTAACCCTGGGGAGCTTCAATGCCCCTTGAAGGTTTCTTTAACCCTGTCCCATCTCAGTAAATAGCCCCTCCATTAACTGCTCTTCAATTAAACGCTTTGAGTTTAATATGCACTCCCTGTGTATGCTGACTGATACAAGAGGTCATGTGAAAATGGGCCTTGGACTGCCTGTGTTTGTGGACCTGGGAACCGAGGGAGAGAACCAAAGGGGTTGGCATCGTTGTTGAGCATCCTTGTTAACCCTTCAGGCCATGATGCCACATGACTCTGATTTCAAAGCCCAGGGAAGGTCCTGCTCCTCTCCAAGCCCACCAAATCTCTTCTACTCTGAGCTGAAATTCCTTTAATGAAAGACAGAATGTTTTCTGGGGTAATCAGACATTAAAAACTTAAAAATATAAACTCCTTCCAGAGGTAACCTATTGAAGTGAACATGTTTTGGTTTCAGTTGAGGAGTGGCAGGATCAGCACTTTTCTGCCCCGAATGAGCAAGATCTTGGGAAAGTATGTGTGCTTTGGGCTAGGGGTAGAGAAGCTGAAGAATCACCATTGGGAATGAAAAGAGAAATCAAAGCAGAGCTGGACACTGGGAAGACCAGATGATGATACAATTCTGTCTTCTGACCAGTGTAACCTTCGCATCTGTGAGGAATAAAACACCGACCTCATCTTGGCCACCTGGTCAACCCCTTAAAACCCAGGACTCTGAACCCCCTCATCACCTCAGCAGCTGGATCACCTTCTTCAGGCTGTGAGCCCCACTTGGGGGACCTACTCCCTCCCATTCCTTTTCTTCCTCTCATCCTTCCTTCCACCCTCCCTCCCTCCTTCTCTTCCTTCCTTCCAAGTTCTTATACTGCATACTACCTTTTAGATAAACTATCCTAAATATCCAGGTCTAAACGAATTAGAATCAAGTCAATTTTCCAAATGCTATTTGTAAAGCACGTACTGACATTCATAACCCTGCTCTAAGGCTCAAATTTCAGTCATTTACACACTACCTTTGCAATCTTTGCTATGTTCGTGAGCTGCCAGTATTGTTTTTAACCACTAATTATTTCGCTGAAACCCTACTTTAGCCTCATCCTACAGAGCTGCATCAGTGTAATCATGGATTTGGCGTGCCAGTGCTATTTTTAAATTATACATTAAAATAAATATATTGAAGGAAAAATATTTGTCAGTGGACTACTTAAAATCACTTCACTTGCCACAAATGCAACATACTTTGGGAAACGCTGCTACTTTCACAAAGCTTTACATCTGGTGAGATAGAAAGGGAAGGGAAGATTTCATGCGAAATGGATATTTGGTGAACAAGGCACATTATAATTAAATCCCAAAGTGTGTGGCCACAGCAGGAAAGAAAATGAGAGGTCAGGGAAACAGAGAAGCTGGTGCGGGAGAGAAGAGTTCACTGGTGAGGAAAGATCCATCTAAATTGAATAGATAGATTAAGGGGTGATGGTAAATCCTCCAAAGGCTTCCCATAACTACAGGACAAACGACAAACTTCTCAGCTAGACACACCCACCCCTCCATGATTGACCTCTGCCTATCCTTGCAGTCTAATCTACCAGCCTTTTCTCAGACAGTCCTTTTACAAACTGTTCGTTGTTTCTCAATTTCACCACCCTCTCTCTTTCCTCAGCACATCTGCTCATGCTGTTCCCCCTGCCTGGAATACTCTCCTCCACTTCTGTCTTTTAGGAAATGTCTGTCCAGTCTTTTAAGCTCAGTTCAAACACCGCCTCTTCTCTCATGACTACCTGTTACATTTTTACAGAACCCTTGCACAAATTATAAAACGTGCCTCCTCTGGGTAGACACAGTCCAGTGGATGAAAGAACACAGGACTTTTGAGCAAATGTCATCTTTGTGTGAAGAAAAGCGCAAACTTTCTCTAAGTATACCAGGGCCCACAGGCTGGATTTCTGCCCTCCCTTGACCTGCATCCTTGTGCAGTGCACATTATACACAACTGCACAACATAAACAGAAGACCTGCCTTTTCCCACAACACACAGACCCAGGTGGAGTTCGCTTTGTTTCCTCCTCTGCATTGATTTATTTGTATCTCCCAATCGGCAGTCAACAATTTAAAGGTGGAATGGTGCCTAATCTATCTCTGTATCTCTTGCACCTAGTAGAATGCCTATAAATTGGAGCAGAATAAACATTCACTAGGTGAATGATGATGAATGAATGGGTACATGTAGAATGGCTCAGGAAAGCATTAGATGTTGGGAAGTTTTGCAGAAGGGGAGTGAATTCAAATTAGAAGTTTTAACTCAGCACCTTCCCACTTTTCCCAATAAATTATACTATCTTTTTCTATGATATGGACAGAAAATACCTCCAAGTGGCCAAAGAATGCAATGAACAACCATGACCAACCTTCAGCTGGAAAGAAAAATGATTTGCCTCCCCCTGTTCTTAAGTTTAACCAGTTGCTTCGGGCAAGCACCATGTCTGTCTCATTCAGGACTGTGCCCCTTGAACTGACCTATAGTACTGGTTCAACAAATATTCACTGAGCAAAACACGTTAATGTGTCCACTCCGACTATCTTATTATATATATTATTTTTATATATTTATATTCTTTTATATAAATTATATTACGTATATATATTTCGGAGGTACCGGAGATTGAAACTGGGACCTTGTACTTGCAAAACACATGCTCAACCACTGAGCTACACCCACTCCACTATTATATATATTTTTAATAATGAGTGGAAAGATCCAGGTTTAGTAGATGCAACATTGTGATAAGATCACATTGCTGTGTGTATATTGCTGATTGAATCAGTTCCTTCTCTGGTCAGCCCCTACTGGCTAGGAAGCAACGAATACTCATAAATATGAATCAAAGACATGGAGACTAGAACCAGACTATGGTAGATGCTGGTCCCATGAAGTCTGCAGAGTCAGGGCAGAAGTCAGCATCATGGTAAAATAAAGCTGCAGGGAGTTGGTTAGGAGGCAGGAGGGACTGTGGAACCAAAAGTTAGTGGAGGAAGAATGGAACAGATGCACAAAGAGAAGCAAAGCTCAAAGACCACATGGTCCTAGGGAATGAGATATGGTCTGAGGAGCTGTCTGGAACTTTCCAGTTCCCCCTTGAGGCCTGGCTGTACTTCTTGTCTTTGTATTCCATGAAATCCCCAGGTATATTTTTAGGAAAGGTAGGTGGAATAATTCATGCCTGTTGCTAACTAATGATCCCTGGCTGAAACATTGGAAGGCAAGATAGGCCTGGTGAGTGAGTAAGGGAGTGAGCCAGTAGAGAAAAAGCTTCAGAAGATGACAGAGACCTTGGAGCCCTTTGCTATATCATAGTATTAATTCCTGAGCCATCCCTTGAGAATTCTTGGTTCAGAATTCAAACACCCAAATCCAGACAAACAACTTTTCAGAAGCTCAATGAAGCTCACTACATGTCTCAAAGGGTAAGCGTCCAGCCCACCTAACCACAGAGGTGTGTTGAAAGCTGGTTTTCAAACATTACCAGCACAACCTGTTAGTAATACAAAGCCAAGTTCATTGCTTACCGCGTTAAGGGAAAATACTACCTTGCAAAGATATGGCATTGTCTCAGAGGAGAGGATGGTAAGGTCACAATTTATTGAGCATTGGAAGTCTGATTTAAGGTGGATCTTTCAAAGCAAAGAACTTGTTGAGATTGGGAGAAGATCATGATTCAACAGTCCATGACTCGTGGAAGAAGAAGATAAGAATTTTATGGTGAGGGATTCAAAGAATCTTAGCATACAAATTGTTGAAGCTTTTCATTAAAGAGTTGGGAGGAGTATTTTGAGATGTTCCAATAAGGGGCAATCAGTCCATTTGTCTGGTCAGTAGACTCCTAGAAAAATTAAGTCATGCTAATGAAGACAGAAGAATAGTACAAAGTCATGTTAATGTAGAAGGAAGGTGTGGTTTCAGTTTTCAGTGTCCAGGCTGAGTGTGGGGGTAAAAGGTTTCAGTTCCCAGTTAGATAAGGAAACTTTTTGAATTTAGTTCTAGATGGGCTTGAATATTTAGATAGCCCAGCCAGGCTTCCCCATGGAAGTCTTTAAGCTTCTGAGGGCAAAACCTATCTCTACAGCGCTGAACTAAAAACAGAATGCTAAGGTAGCCTAAAAAGGGACACCTAACCCAGTTCTTGAGAGCCAGAGAAGCCTTCTCAGAAAAAGCAGCACCTAAACTGAGACCTAAAGGATGAAAAGCATTAGCCACGCAATGGAGTGCACATGTGGACGTCGGGGTGCTGAGGTTGTGGACGGATCATGGAGCAGCCTTGCTAAGTTGTATGTACTAAGGAGTTTGGACTATTTCCTAAAGGCAATGTGGAGCCACTGAAG
>PVKH010033256.1:0-12039 GCA_004027955.1 Chaetophractus vellerosus | reverse complement strand
CCATAAACATGTAAAATGTTATTAATAGGGGAGAGTGGGAGGTGGGGAAGGGGTTGGATATATGGAAATCCCCTATATTTTCTATGTGACTTTTCTGTAACCCCCACCCATTCTTCATCTGCTGCTCAGTGATGGGGCAGGAAGGGGAAGAAAGTGAATCTGCCTCTTTGGAGTCTGAAAGGAAATGCTAAATCTGTCCCAAAGTGGGACAAGACAGGTTGGAGAGGACAAAGGCCTCAGCCAACATTGCCAAGAAAAGAGCATTGGCATTTCAGCCAGAAGAGCTGGGTCTGGGTTCTTTGCTTATCACCAATCTGATGTGTGACCTAGGAAGAGTCTCTGCCTCTCTGAGCATTTAAGTTACTTTGGCCAAAAGAACTGGAAAGGACCTTGAATTATAGAACTAGAGAAGCTTTAGGAAGGATGGTGCAGATCAACCATTTTTACAATGTCCCTTGGACCCTCAATGTCCAATAGAGGGCACTTAAAGGCTCCAGCTAATGGGGCATTGGCTCAGGCAGCGAGAACTTAGGGCATGCAGCTCCAGACCTCCACAGCCGCCTGCACCGGCCAGAGTGGTTCTATTTTCTCTACCCAATAAATTAGTGTTAAGCATGAGATTTCACCTGAAAAACACAATTTTCACTGGCTTTAAAAAAAAAAAAAAAGGTAACAAAGTAATTAAAGTAATGGACTAGATTAGGGGTCAATAAACTTTTTCAGTAAAGGGTCAGATAGTAAGTATTTAGGCTTTGCAGACCATACAGCCTCTATCACAACTGCCTAGCCCTGTGATTGCAGCACAAAAGTAGCCGTGGACAATCCATAAACAAATAAGCATGGCTGTGCTCCAAAAAACTTTATTTATGGACACTGAAATTTGAATTTTATATCTTTTCCATGTGTCACAAAATATTCTTCTTCTCATTTTTTTCAAGTATCTAAAATGTAAAATCCATTATTAACTCACAAGCCATACAAGAACACGTGGTGAGCCAAATGTGGCCTGTGAGGAGTAGTTTGTCACTAAATTATCTCCAGCAGAAGGGAAGGTGATGTTGACAGCTGCCTCTTCAAAATATCCCTTTAATATGATAACAGTAGTCTAACTAATATAGAGAACCGACTCCTTCTGGTTCTTGAGAACCGATTGTTAAATTTTCAGAAATTGTACAAACTGCTTGTTAAACCATTGGTAGCCTGAAATTGGCCACGGTGGGTGTATTTATACCATGAAAATCATCCGCAAATGCTACAAATCCTGATTTTTTCCAGAGAGCCAGTTATTCAACATTTAGTGGCATGCTACTACAAATAACCAAGGAAAGTTATGGAAATGAAATCAAAGTAAAGGAAAAGCCCTTTGAACATTAAAAGGAGGTCTTCAAACTAGGCACAGATCCTTTAAGATGGGTTTTTTGTATCCTCATCAGTGTTTACTTAATGTGGGTTCTTATTAAGAATAATAGTAGCTAACACTTTTTGAGTATTTTTCCATGCCAAGTAATGTTCTAAGCACTTTGTGTGAATACATATAATCTTCATGATGACCCTAAATATAGGTCCCCATTTTATAGATGAAGAAATTGAGAGAAGGAACAGCATGCCCAAGGTCACATGGTTGGTTCAAGGTTGAGCTAGGAATCACATGCAGGTAACCTGGCTCCTGAGCACTGGGCACTACTCTATGTTGCCTCTCTACACTGAAGAATTCCTGGAATCTTTCACGATTCTAGTTCCAGCTCTGCCCTCAACCAAGTAATTTGCCCAAGCTTGCTCCTACAGCTTTACTGTGCTTGCTTGGACTAATTTGACAAATATGTGATTAGGTCACAAGTATTTACTAAGCAATTTTCATGTACCTTGGAGTAATAGGGGATACAGAAATTGGGGAAATGTGTACCAGCCCCCAAAGAGTGTATGCTCTACTTGGATGGAGTAATAATCATAAATACCAGGTATTAGAGAAAATGGCATGAATAGGAGTGGGAAAGTGATCTAGTTGGTTCAAAGCATGGAAAAGACAAAGAAAATAATTGTAGAAGAAAAGGTTGGGTAGGCAAGTACCAATGCTATTATAAAGAACCTCAAAGGTCTTCTTAAAGAGTTTCAGTTTCTGGAAAAGATCACAATCTCTTTTCCTAATTACAAAATCAAAGTCAATTCTACCTTCTCTGAAGGTGTTTAAAGATTCAGAAGTGCCCACTCTGAAGTTCCTGGTGGGCATGAGGCATTCTGTCCACCCTTTTCTACTGCTTAAGCTGTTCCTAGAGGGGAAGGATGAGGGGGCCTTAATGGTCTCATAATCTGAGGTTCTCCCAACTATGAAGGTTGGGGGAGGCTAGAGTTCGGGATATACTGAAAACATATTCTTCCATTTATATCTGCTTTTAATTAAAAAAAAAAAATCAGCCAAGCAAGGTGGTTCTTTGAGGGCAGGATTGAATTTTTGTATCCTAGGTGCCAATCATGTGTGGCTCAAAGAAAAGATGCTAAGTAATTTGTATGGGTGGGTTGATGGAAGATTGGAGAGAAGGAGACATCCATCTTCATAAGGCAAGCCATTCTGTGAATTGAATTTAGGCAAGACTCCATAATTCCAGATTTTCATTAACTTGACTTTCACTTCCCTAGTTCCCATAGATGAATGCATACTTGGAAGATGAGAAAACAGAGTTCTTCTTCAGAAAAGGTGCGAAGATAATATGCCTCCTCCAAGTGCCAGCAAGTACAGACACAGAGACTGCTCTGGAAGGAACACCTAGTAATATGCAAGAAGCTCCCCTGTCTAGTGCTGCTCCTAGCCAGTTCCTCCCCCTCCATCTTCTGTCCCTGTCTTAGGTGCTCCACTACACCCAGAAGGTTTGCTTCACCACCAGAGCCCAGGAAGAGGTTTTCTTCACCAAAGATGGGGAGGTACTGGCAAGATTTGACATTAAAAACATCTAACTCTTCCAGACCAGAGCAGGCAGGAGGTCATTATTGGGCACCTCCTAAAAAAGAGCTGCAGACAAATGACAGCACAATTATCTGGATGTGAGGGCCTTTGAAGGGGAGACCTGAGAATGATCTAAGGACCAAGGTCATATGGTACCTCACACATACCAAGCACCCAGGAATATTTACTATATTGATCTGATGTAGGGTACTCAGTGGTGAAAAGAGATGGGATTATTGGCTTAGACAACTCTGAGACTGTTCAGCAAACAAACCCTTCCAAAACCATTCCCTGGTTCCCAAAATGGTAAACTAAATTATATATGATTGCCAATTTGAGCTCAGCCTGAGAAAGCCAGTGTGTCTACTTTGAGCTGCTACTGTTTTAGCCTTGCAACATTATATTAAGAAACAGACAAGTAATACCAATCTTTTTAAAACAATGGACAATAATCCATGGAACCCATTAGTTCCTACCTGGACCCTTATGTACCTAAGGACCCCGAATTTAAGAGTGGTTGCATCTCAACTGTCAGGCCATGCCACATGTAGCTTCTCCACCTCATCTAGGCAAAGTTAAACAGTCTCTTTTCTGAGCAACTACAGCATTTTCCACATACCTCTATAATAAGAATAAGAATAAGAAAATTAATGTAACAGGCATAGTATGTTCTACCACCATCATCAATGTTTTAAAATGGTTCCCTCTCATCTCACCTCAGTCAAGGGTGTCTTTTTCAATTCCCACAACTATAACAATTCAATATCCAAATCCCCCCCCCACACACACACACACCCAGAAAAGAGACTAACCAGACGGTGGCTCATGAGCAAGGGGGGCGCAGAATAGAGTTGCAGAGGAGAAATGAGTGTCATTGCTCCACAGGCAAAGGGCTGAGCCCTGGCTATTAGGGTCTTCATTTAGTACAATCTCTGCTGCCTCACAGCTTTCTGGTACTTATCCTCTTACCTGTTTCTCCTTCCCCAGACCACAGAATCCTTTTATCCAGTCTCCCCTAGGAAACTCATTCTGCAAGCAGGATCTGAATCTCAGTAGTTCTTAACTTGGGGCAATTTTGCCCCCCCAGGGAACAACTTGGGGGAGTTAGAGGTTGATCATGGCATCCATTGGCTAGAAGCCATAGGTGCTGCCAAACATCCTAAAATGCACAGGAGCAGCCCCGAATGTAAGGAGTATACCAAAGTTTAAAAATCCTCGACTAGTGGCTTAGTATTTGCAGCTGATTCACCACAGGTAGTTCAGCTCTTACCATTTGGGCTAGGGGGAAAATGAGTCCCTTGAAATACAAACAAAGGATTTGGTGAGCCCAGAGTGGAGGAAACACGCCCCAGTTAATACTTTAGAATTTTATCCCATCTCACTAGTGTTTGTTGTGCATTGACACCAGGCACTGTGGTGTGTGACTCAGTTGCATTATTTCATTTAATCTTCACAGCAATCCTCATAGGAGACACTATTATTACCCCAGGAAACTGAGGCTTACAAAGGTTAAGTCCAAGGTCACCCAGCCCATACATGGCAGAACGAGAATTACAACCCATGTCCATTTCCTCCTTGAGATTTTTTTTTTCTCCTTGAGATTTCTTAGTCTCTCCACAAGACTGCGAAGTTCTCGATGGCTCAAACTGTTCTCACTTATTGCTGTTTCCCTATTCCCTGCACTGTAACTGATACATAGAACATATCAATAACTATTTGAGCAAAAGAAAAAGAGGAAAGAGGGATTTGATTTTTACAAAATAGGAGGTAGAGGGAGAAAGAAAGAACAGAGGGAAGGAAACAGTACATCAGAATGATGCTACCAATTCCTCTAAGACCTGATTGCACAGTTGCTCCTCAAACTCCCCTGCAGTCTCCCCAGCAATTTCTCTCCTCTTGTGCCTAGGTCCCTTCCTCAATCTGCAATGAAAAATGTCTTGTGGTAACCAGGGGGTCAACCCTATCTGAGAAGTCAAACTGCTGCTACACCTGCCTCACAAGAGAAATAGCCATGACAACAGGTAATGAGGGAGGCTGGCCCTCGGTCAAAGGGTCGGCGGCCAGCAGCTGGGGGAGGCTGCAGAGCTGATGTTCATATAAAGGGAAGATTCTTTTAATGGGAAATAAAAGTCCAGGAAAGAGAAAGACAAAGAGGTGCCCATCTCACATGTTGTACCAAAGCCATTAAAGGTTATACTGTCATTCTTTCTTTCATCAACCATGGGTTTGATGAAGCCATGGGTCTTGTGCCTAGTTTAATGCCTGGCACATGGCAGGCAGTCCAGAAATGTTGACTGAATCCTCCTAATGACCTGATCTGTATTTTACTAAAATATTTAACAGATATCAACTGGCACCTACTGTATGCAGTCACTGTGTTGGGTGCAAGGGAGGCAACAAATAATGAGGTACAGCTCCCAGACCCACAAAGCTCATGATCTGCTAAGGGAGAATGACCACATACCTCCACACCCACACCCAGCACAGTGCTGGTCTATCAACAGAGAAACTAGGTTACAAAGTAAACTCATTTGATTCAATAACAGACCAAGCATTGCGCCATGAGAGCACACAGGAACAATTCGTTCTAACAAAGGGAGCATAGGGGAACTTTTCACTGGATGGGGTGGCATGTGATATAGGTCTTGAAAACAAGCGGACTTGTCAAGGCAATGGAGCATGATAAGGACATTCCAGTCCAAGGAGCAAATTGGTAAAGGCTCAAGGCACAAAAGCAATTGAAACGTCACAGTATAGACTGTGATGGGAGATGTAGGCAGATTTGAGTCTGAACAAAAAGCAAGGAAGTGAGTAGCCTTGCATGTCAGACTCAGGAGAGTGAACTCAATTCTATGGGAAATGGGTAGCCACTGAATTGCTTGAATAGAGAAACAGTGTGCATTTTAATATGTGCTTGGGGAAATCAGCAGGGAACCCATGTACTGAGAAAGATTGGAGCAGAAAGGCCAAGTTCAGAATCCAGATAATTGTTGGAGCCACAGGTTTGGATGAGGTCTCTTCTCAGACTTCCCCTTGGAAAGACAGGAACTTTGGGGAATATGCCCATTTAAGAGAAAGGAACTACTGAAAGAAGCTAAAGATGCTAAAGAGAGGATGCGGGAAATGAGAAATAGGAAATTCTTGCGCTGTCCTGATTTTGTGATAATCGGTTGGCTAAGCATTCACTATATTAGAAACCATGGCTGTGTCCCCAGACCTAGTTTTTCTCCCTAGGTCTGGTTTTTAGAATGCTGGCAATAAACTAAGCCTGATTTATTATATGGCCATCCTGTATGGGAAAAGAGTGTAACTCTAAGTATCTTTGGTCAACCTTAAGAGATATAGCAGGGGGACAGATGGGGTTGGGCAGTTGGGCATCCATCTCCCATATGGAGGGACCTGGGTTCGACCCTGGGACCTCCCGGTAAAAATTTAAAAAAGAAAAATATAGAAGGGGCATGGGCCACCAGGCCCCACGAGCGGGTGAGCCATCAGATCCCATCCACGAGTGAGCCGCCAGGCCCCACGAGCAGGTGAGCCACCAGGCCCCGCGAGCAGGTGAGCCATCAGACCCCATGCGTGGGTGCGCTGCCAGGCCCCACAAACCTCACAGTAAGATGATGACATAACAGGAGAGTGACACAAGGAGAGCCAAGATGAGATGCACCTAAAAACCAGGAACTAAGGTGGCACAGGTGGTAGGATCCCTCTCTCCCGTGTCGGAGATTCTGAGGATCGAATTCCAGTGAAGACAGGAGGATAAGGATGAGAAGAGAGGGCAGGAAATGGACACAGAGAGTTGCCCAGCGAATGGACACAGAGACAGCAAAAACAGGGGCGGGGGTAAAAATGGATAAAAGTAAATAAATAAATAAATAAATAAATAAATAAATAAATAAGTCCTTAAAAAATGTATAGGAGAGGAAGATTCGGACTATAGTTAGTAGTAATACTTTGATGATGCTCTTTCGTGATTTGTTACCAAATGTGTCACAACAATGCAGGATGTTCTTGGGGGTTGATGTGTGGGAGCCCTGTATGATGTTATGCATGTTTGTTTTGTAAGATCACAATATTTACTGAACACTTATAGTTTATGTATGTTCATGTGTGAATGATATACTTCAATAAAGTTTTTTAAAAAGAAAAGAAAAAAAAGAGATTCTTGGATTTGGAGATTATGAGGACATTGAATCAAAGGGTCTAATAGCATGGAGCTATAACCAAAGCAAAGGAAGAGGTCAAATGGGAATCTATGACTCCTCCATGGCTCCAGGCATAAAGCCTTTCCTAAATTCACTATGGAATGAAAAGCTCTGATAAGTTCTATCAATGAATTCATTTACAGAAGGGTGGTTCAATTAAAAATAGAGAGCATGCTTGTGTACATAGTAAGATCCCTATAAATATTCCTTAATTTAAATAGACTCATGAATGAACAAATGCATAAAAAAATTAGCTGTGACTATGAATTATGACATTGTCAAAGTGACTCTTCAATCTGAAGGGATGAAGCCTAGCTAGGAAGAGTTAGAGCTTCAATGGGTTGTGTCACAGTGTAATTTCACTATAGTCTGATGCATGATAAGCAGCTGCTGTCAGGATTTCTGCCATCTGTGTCTTTGGCCAGATGAATCTGAGGACATCAAGCAATCTGGAAGGCCCATCACAATGAGACTGAAATGCACTGAGCCTGCTGGAAAAGCCATCACGAGCCATAACTGCTTGGCCATGGGAAAATTTCCAGACACATCAGATCTTTCCTCGCTCTGGTCTCTGACCCAGTTTCTCTTTCTCCTGTCAGATAACTGCTGCATGTCAGACGTTCCCTGAGGACCAGTGGCCCAACATCAGGAAGAACGAGTGCATCCCCCAAACCCCTGACTCATCCTACCACAAGCCCTTCAGCATAGTGTTGTCAGTCTGGGCAGCCCAGCTCTTCTTCCTTGCCCTGGCCCTTAGGCATCTTCACCGGGCACCACCACCCACCATCATCTGAGCTAATAACCGCCAGCTAAGCCACCTCCTGCTGTCCTACTTCGCACTCTCCTTCCTCTGTCCTTTCATGTTCATTAGCTGCCCAAGCCTATCACCTGTGCTGTGCTCCAGGCGACCTTCAGGGTCACCTTCACAGCCTGCATGTCCACTGTGCTGGCCAAGATCCCTGTGGTGGTGGCAGTCTTCCATGCCACCCGGCCAGACACCTGGACTAAGAAGTGGGCAGGGCCAGTTCTCCCTAGCGCCATCCCCATTGTCTGTTCCCTGGTCCAGGCAGCCTTGTGTATGCTCTGGGTGACCAGATGGCTGCCACATCCTGTCAATTCTTCACAGCCTGGATCAACAGTGACTATGAAGTGTAATGAGGGCTCCTTTGAAATGTTCTATGCCACACTAGGCTACATGGGTTTGCTACATCTGATCAGGTTCCTGGTAGCCTTCCCTGCCTGCTGGCTCCTGACACCTTCAATGAAGCCAAGGATATCGCTGTCAGCATGTTGGTCTGCTCCTATGTCTGGGTGTCCTTCATCCCTGCCCACATGATGGCCAGAGGCAATGACACAGTGGCCGTGGAGATCTTGGCCATCTTGGCATCAGGAACAGGCCTCACATCCTGCCTCTTCTTTCCCAAATGCTACATCATCCTGCTCCACCCTGAAAAGAACACAAAAGTACAAATGCTTGTCAGGCATCATTTCAAGTGAGAAAAACAGAAGTGGACCAAAGGGAATGCTCCTTTCTCACGGAAGCTTTCCTTGAGCTCCCCACCAGGAGGACACCCCTTCCTCTGAGTCCCATCACACTGACTTGGTCCTCTCCTAGTCACTTAGCTGCTTCTATTTTGTCTTTCAGTCTATCGGGGGAGATGAGACATGTTTGCAAATAATATGGTCCTTGAGGACAGCATCTAGTTCAGTTCATCCTGTGGGCCCTCAGCATCCAGCTAGTCAATGCCCAGAGACAGAATACTTGTTTAATGAGTAGATGAAGCAACTTACCTAAAGTTAGCATTGGAAGAGAACTTCAAGAGGAGGCAACAAGTTCAAGTGGTTGAGTGGGGTCAGGCAGTCCGGGTTCAAATCCTCCTGGCTTCTCCATGTTTGTAGTGATATGAACTTGGGCAAGTTATTTAACCTTTCTGAACCTCAGTTTCCTCCCATGTAAAATGAAACTAAGCCTTCCTCTCTGGGTTGTTGTGATGATTAAATGATAAAATGTATGTTAACACACTAAACACCCAAAAAGTGGGTATTTATGCTTATCCAGTCCACCCTCTACTTTCACTGATAAGAGAACGTATGCCAAGAGAGGAGATCAGTTTACCAGGGTATTATCGTGTAGAGGGAAAAGTCAGATGAACAGGGTTAGAAATCCACATTTCTGGACAGTGAGATTCGTTTTAAGTTCCTGCCCAAATGAGTTTAAAATGTGTCTCCCTTGCCATGCCTATCCAAGAATAATGGCTAATGACCAATATTGGTCTAAATGACCAATGAAAATGAAATCACCAAAGAAAAATATGGATATAAATAAAGAAGACTCAATTTAGAGAAATGGACCTATACTGTTCTACAACCAAAGCCAGCAGATTTCTCAGCAAACATGCCTGAGAACTCAACTGCTAGGACATGGCACATGAAAAGTGAAAAGCAAGAGACTAATAAAAGACTAAGAACTCTGAAAACAGAAGCAGGAATCCCAACACAAGTACAAGAGATAAGAACAACTTGAAACCATAGAAGGACATCCAAATGGGCCCCTGTCCCTTAGTGAACTAGACATATATCAAAGCCTTTGATGATGGTTATATATAATGGTTTATGGCAGACTTTGTAGAGTTCTGATTTCAGAGTATAGATCCAATCATTCTCACAAAGTCCCAAGTCAAAGAATCTGCTCTAGAATGGTTACCAGATAACCCCTAATTAACAATTAACTCAAGATCCTGATACCCAAAATGGGCAAAATGAGATAAGCAGCACTCTTTACAGAATTCTGCCTTAATAAGTCTTGTTTATATCTGGAATTTTTCCTGTGACACTCTCTGTATATCAATGAAGTAGTGTCTACATTAGATTCACACTTCACATGGCTACGTTTCACTCTACGCAATAAACATCCCCTTAAAAATGGAATTGTATACAACAAGATGCACTATTTGCAAAATTATGCATGTTCCCTGAGATGATTACATAATTTATCTTCATTGCTGATTGATCTGCCATTAGTCATGGCTTTAAACATTTTAGCTGTCAATATCTACACATACTCAGCCCCCCAGATTTTTAAGGGAGTGACTGTTTTAATTTAATAATATAAATAATCACACTCACAAGCATGGTGAGTTTTTTTTTTCAGTTTGGCTTATTATCTCATGTTTTACTAAAGCAGGAGTCATTTCATGTGTACAGGATTCTTTCTAAGAGTATACCTCTGGGTTTTTACCTTTTCACATAATCTATCTCAAAAACATAGATTTGTCCTTCAAGAAACTTAAAATTATAAGGTCTACTGACACTTCCTATGCAGTTATTCTTAGAGTAGTTCTCAAAATTCAGAAAACATTCTCTGTCTTTTAATTTAAATTTTTCCTGCTACCATAAATGAGAACTATATAAGCCAACATGTTTCTCTTTCTATCCCATCAGCCAGAAACCTAAAAGCCAGATTCATTTTGTGTTCAAGTCTCTTCAGGTCACCTGCCTGAAAGTATCTACTTTTTCAAATTTGTTCAGATGGGTACTTATATTTGATTCTGAATGATTTTTCATCTCGCATTCATACAAAAGAATCTAAAGCATCTTACTGATATAATCTTCAATAAATGACTGGTGTCTTTTCTATTAACTATGGAAAAATGCAACAGCTAAGATATGGGGGGTAGGGGGTGAAACTGTGATGAGGAGGGGGCACCATAATATAATTTGCTCATTTATTGGCCAATTGAGAAATGACCTCACCGAAAACCTGTCCTTCCTTCCATCCAGGACCAAGCTCAGCATTTTACTCTTCTATATACGGTAGTTTATAGAATCCACATTCAAATGATGACTATAAATGTCCTGGAGAATGCAACTCTATCCATGTAGGGAACTACTTGAACTGTAATTGTCATTTCAAGCTTAAATTAAATGAATTGACAATTTTCAAAATACCATTTGGTATGGGGAGGAGGTCATTTTATATTTCAAATAAGAGGATGTAGATACAAAGAAGATAAAAGTGTGGGTCACATGGAAAACCAGCTCTGAATCTGGTGTCTTATTCTGTGGTGGAAACTGCTATTTATCCACAAAAATTCGTCCTCCCTCCCTTTTCCCACTATCATTATCCTGCATCACTAGGAAATATTTTTATCACACTTGCAATTTGATGTGACCTTACGACTAAGTTCTCACCAATAGAGATAAATGGAAACGATGATTGTTACATCTAGTCAAGGAACTCTAAGGCCCAGAAGGTGTCTCCTTCATGTTCTATTCTCATTCTTCTTTCTCCCTGGGATCCAGAAATGGTTGCAGCCCAGTGTTGACCATGCAAATTACAAAAAGGGCCTACCTAAATAAGGTACTGACAAACTTTTTTATAAATGGAAAAAACTTCAATATTTTAGGCTTTCTGGGTCATATGGTCTCTGTTGCAACAAAAGCAGTCATAGACAATACATTTGGGTGTGACTGTGTTCTAATGTTCTACTAAAACTTGGTTTATTGGCACTGAAATTTGAGTTTTACCATTGATATGTGTCATGAAATATTATTCTTCTTTTGATTTATTTTCAACCATACAAGAATGTAAAACCCATCCTTAGCTCTCAGATCATTTAAAAAAACAAGTGGTGAGCCAGATTTGTCCCACAGGCCTTAATTTACTAGCTTCTACCCTAAAAGATGGTAACCCCACCAGATGGAAGGAACTTGGATCTCTGAGTGCCTGTTGAGCAAAGCCATCTACCAACTTGTTATACTCACCTTGAACTACCGGAAGAAAGAGGAAATTGTCTTCATTCTTTAATCTGTGTTATAGTTAGGTCTCTCTTGTTATAACAGCTTAGCATTTTACTTTAACTAATACACAGTCCCTAACTTCTGACTACCCAGGTC